>ML392464.1:24831-194754 GCA_005239525.1 Nicotiana knightiana | reverse complement strand
GAGATTAATCAACCAAAATATATTAATATCACAATGAATTCATCCCCAACGGGTTCTACCAAAACCCTAGACTAAGAAAATTAGCTACTCATGTTATTGAGAATCAAAACTAAAAGAAATTTCATAATGGAAATACAAAGTAATGAATACTAGATGTAGAAATCAATGTTTGTCACTTCTATGGTGTTTTCTTGTTGAATCCTTTGAAATCCTTCCGAATCTTCTCCGTCTCTCTTCGA
The DNA here is from genome assembly GCA_005239525.1 of Nicotiana knightiana. Classification (NCBI taxonomy): domain Eukaryota; kingdom Viridiplantae; phylum Streptophyta; class Magnoliopsida; order Solanales; family Solanaceae; genus Nicotiana; species Nicotiana knightiana. The sequence continues at coordinate 194,515 of ML392464.1, read as the reverse complement.
ATCCCCCTGTAGTTGTGTTTTAGGAGTCTATTTATATGTTTAGGGCGAACCCTAACCGTGTAGGAGACTTCTATTTCAACCGGGAAACACTTAAACTCGTCAAAACTCGGATTTGGCCGAACTGGGAACCCCGGGCGTTTGCACTCTAACGCACCCCTAAGGCCAGGGCAGGCCTGGCGTTGTGGCCCTAACACCCCCCTAACGTCAGGGGCTGCCTGGATTTATGGGGTAAACGCCCCCTAACGCCAGGTAGGGTCAGGCTTTAGGGGGCAAACGCCCGGCTATCGCTCGGGTGTCTCCTTTTGCGTATTTTCGACGTATTTGCATCCCTTTAGCTCCGTTTCCATCTCCAATTCACCTACACATGAAATAAACTCCATTAAGCACATAAAAAGTGTATTTTTATCATTAATGCACCTCAAATGTAATGTATATTACATATTAAACTATGCATTTTAGTCTCGCATCATCTACACTGGTCTCAAGACCCTCAATAATGACCACACACGAGTGATACACACGATCTACAACAATAGCATCCCCCACGGGCGTAGACAAATAAACAGGGATGCTCAAGGAATCACGGGGCACAACCAAATACGAAGAAAAATAAGATGACACATAAGAGTAAATAGACCCCGGATCAAACAGAACTGAAGCATCTCTATTGCAAACTAAAATTGTACATGTGATAACACCATCAGAGGAATCCGCCTTAGGTCTGGCCGGAAATGCATACAATTGAGGCTGTGCCCCACCACCCTGAACCATGTCTCTAGGACGACCTCTGATAGGAGGACCTCCACCTCTAGCAGGCTGGCCTCCACCTCTACCAATTTGGCCTCTACCTTTGGCTACCTGACCCCTACCCCTAGCTGGCTGGGCAGGTGGTGCGGCAGCTGGTGCCGGAACCATGGCACGAGAACTCTGGTACTGAGGCTGACTACCCGACAATCTCGGACAGGCCATCTGAATATTCCCATAGTCACCACACTCAAAGAATCCATCCTGATACTGTGGCTGTGAAAACTGAGACTGACCCTGACGAACCGTCTGACCACGATAATAACTCTGAAGAGGAGATGCTCTGATAGGAGTTGGAGTTGCACTATAGGCTGGCTGAGTAGAAGGAGACACATAAGAACCACGACTCCCAGATGCACTGTGAGATACCTGAAGTGCGGAATGAAATGTCCTAGGAGGATGGCCTCTACCAAAAAAACCCTGCCTCCAGATGAGGCGCCGCTGAACACACCTGAATGACGAGGTCTCTTATCTGACCCCTGACCTCCCAATCCAATAACCATCTCCACTCGCCAAGACACATTGGCCGCATCTTGGAAAAAGATCTCGCTCCCCGTCTCCTTAACCATCTGCAATCTGATAAACTGAGCAAGACCCTCAATAAATCTCCTAACCCTCTCTCCCTCTGTGGATAGCAAAAGAGTAACATGACGGGCCAAATCCACAAAGCGAGTCTCATACTGGGTATGTCATGTTGCCCTGCTGAAGACGCTCGAACTGACGACGACACTCTTCTCTAGTAGTGATAGGCATGAACTTCTCCAAGAAGAGATGTGAAAATTGATCCCAAGTGAGGGCTGGATACCCTGCTGGTCTAGTCAATAGATAATCCCTCCACCATTTCTTGGCGGAACCCGTCATTTGAAATGAAGTAAAATCGACCCCATTGGTCTCCAAAATACTCATGTTCCGAAGAACCTCATGACAACTATCAAGGTATTCCTGGGGGTCCTCTGAAGTGGCACCGCTGAAATGAACAGGGAAAAGCTTGATAAACCTGTCCAATCTCCATAAGGCATCAGAGGACATAGTTGTCCCATCAACGAGCGGTGCTGCAGCAACTGGATGAACTACCCCAACTGGATGGGCTGTTTAGGTCTGAATCTGAGGAGTAGTCTGATCCGGAGTGTGGGTAGCAGGAGTCTGGAATCCTTCTCTAGCCTGGGACACGACTGCTGCCCCGGGGAGTGCACTAGTATGGGCACACTCTCCATAAGGCCTACTAGTGGGGACCAAGGCATCCTGAAGCACCGGGGTAGCAATAAACCCCTCTGGGACCTGAGCTGGTCCCGCCGGAACGGTCTGAGCTGGAGCCCCATCATCAAGCTCTATATGGGGCTCCGCAGCTGGAGCTGCTTCCTGAGCACTGGGTTGAGTTCTGCCCCTGCCTCGGCCTCTGACACGGCCTCGGCCTCTGCCCCTTGTAGGAGCTGCTGCTGCTGGAGGATTCGGTTGCTGGTCAGTGGAAGATGAGGTACGTGTTCTCGCCATCTGCGAGAGAATAAGAATAAAAAAGTTCAATCAGTATTGGAATAACAAGAATCGCACGACAGAGTGAATAAAAGTGAACCTATTCCAAACTTTATAGCCTCTTAAAGATAAGTACGGGCGTCTCCTTACCAATCCCTCAGACTCTATTAAGCTTGTCCGTGAATTGTGAGACCTAGGCAACCTAGTGCTCTGATACCAACTTGTCACGACTCGAACTCCCAACCGTCGGGATTGTGATGGCGCCTAACATCATACTCGCTAGGAAAGCCAATTTTAGAATTTAACTAACCGTTTTCTTTTAAAATTAATTGAATATAAGTAAACAATTTATAATAAAATGATAACAATTGCGGAATTTTAATAAATATTGTTAAACCTTAAACTATTACTACACCTAGAACTTGTGTCACAATCAACGAACATTCTATGAATAACTACAAATAGTGGTCTGAAAGAAAACTACATCTATCTCGAAAGAAAATAAAACACGAATGAAGAACATAGAAGGAGACGCCAGGGCCTGCGGATGCCTGCAGGACTATCTTGGGTCTCCTGAATGAGTGTCTGCAACCGACCTCTCGATCAGCCACAATAAGGTCCAAAATCTGCAAAGAAAGTACATAGTGCAGTATCAGTACAACCAACCCCATGTACTGGTAAGTGTCGATCCTAACCTCGACGAGGTAGTGACGAGGCTAAGGCGGGGCTTTTATAATATAACCTGTATACAGTTTATAATAAAGCAAAGAGGAAGTACGAAATGACGTGGAACAATAATTTGAAGTAAATAAATACGAAACTCAGTTATCTTTCCAGTACTCAGCTATAACCAATCCTTAAGAGAGTTTCAATGCTAGAGAATAAAATCACAGTAGAAGCAGAATGCATAGACAATAAAAATGAGACGGCGCACATCCCGATCCCCCCATATTTTCAGTAATAATATGAACATTCACCCTTATTACTCATGTTGCAGCGTACAATCCGTTCCCACCAGTCCACCCATATTACTCCTCAATATATCACCCTTATTCCTCCTGTTGCGGCATGCAACCCGATGCCACCTGTCCACGCTTATTACTCCTAGTTGCGGTGCGCAACCTGCTCCCACCAGACAATCATCAGTCACACAATAAGAACAAGTGTTTCACAATTTAACTCAATACCTTCCACAATATTTATTCCTCAAACCATTCTAAACGTATAACAATTTAAATAGGAACTTCACCAATTAATACTACACAGCGAGACCAACCGAAATATACCATGAAACACCGACGAACCAGCTTAAACCAACAGTGTATCACAGTGAGAATGTGGAACAACTAATATTTCCAAATAAGAAACAAAATTTAATAAGAAGCAATTAGACATGGAAGCATCAATAGGCATGAAACAGTTAAGACAGGAAGATAATAAATTGGGAATGGGGAAGGGAACATGCTAAACAAGTAATTTGGCGGCACATAGGTACTCGTCACCACACCTATACGCCACGCACATGAAATTTCACATAGCAATCAAGTCGGAGATTCCTAATCCCTCGAGTCAAAGTTAGACCCAACACTTACCTCGATTTCGCAGACCACTCACTGCTCAAGAAAAACTTTTCCTTTAGAATTCACCTCCAACCCACTCGTATCTAATCATAATTAGTTTAATATCATCAATTAATGCTAAAGGAATAAAATTTAATGCATAGTTATTGTTTTCCTAAGTTTTTTCAAAAAAAGTTAAAAATCGACCCCAGGCCTGCTGGGTCAAAATACGAAATTCAGACCAAAACCCGATCACCCATTCACCCCCGAGCCCGAGTATGTAATTAGTTTCAGAATCTGACCCCAAATCAAGGTCTAAATTCCCAAAGTCCATAAAATCCCCCATTCTCCTAAAATCCCTAATTTCTATCCTTAAAGAACAAGATTTAGGCCTAGAAATCTATTGGGTGTTGATGGAAATTGAAAGAAATAAGTTTAAGAACACGAACCTATGATTTGGTGTTGAATTCCCACTTCAAAAATCTCCCAAACTCGAGTTCTATGGCAGAAGATATGAAATTTTGAGAAAATCCCGTTTTTGGTTCTATTTTAAAACACCGGACAGGCCTGTCGCGATCAGGAATCTGCGGCTCGAATAGCCTACGCATTCGCTAGTCCTTCCATGCGTTCGCATAAGGAAATCCCCCCAAGGACTTCATGTTCGCGATCCGTTGGCCACGTTCGCGTAGAGGAACCAGACTCCCCTCCCCCAGGTCCCTTGACCATCGCGTTCGCGTGAGACTTACCGCGTTCGAGAAGGGTACCACTCCCAGAGCTTTGCGTTCGCGACTAGTATTCCGATTTCGCAAATAAGAAAATTCCCCTCAGCATGATTTACACTATGCGATCGCGAGTATTGCTGCGCGATCGTGAACCACAGATTATCTGTGAACCAGAAACAACACGACAACAGATTTTCCTAAGTTCGAGTCACTCCGTAGCCTACTCGAAACTCACCGGAGCCTTCGGGGCTCCAAACGAAACATGCACACAAGTCTAAAAATACCCTACAGACTTTCTCATGTGATCAAATCGCTAAAATAACACCTAAAACTATGGATTTAGCATCAAAACTCATGAATTCCTCAAGAACATCTCAAATTCACTATCTTCTTAACCGGACGTCCGAATCACGTCAAATAAACTCTGATTTCCACCAATCTTCACAGATAGCACTTAAATATTATAAAAAACCTGTACCGGGCTCCAAAACAAAAATACGGGTCTGATACTAATGAGTTCAAACATTAATTCATTTCTTTAATTCCTTTAAATTTCAGTCTAACAATTTTCATCAAAAAAATTCATTTCTAGAGCTAGGGACCTCGGAATTCGATTCCGGGCATACGCTCAAGTCCCATATTTTACTACGGACCTCCTGGGACTGTTGAAATATGGGTCCGGGTCCGTTTACTCAAAATGTTGACCAAAGTCAACTAAAATTAATTTTAAACTCTTAAAAATTATTATTTCACATATTTCACATAAAGGCTTTCCAGATTCACACCCGGAAAGCGCATGCTAATCGAGGTGAATAAAAATAATGTTTTAAGGCTAATTAGCCCGGAATATAGTCTTAATCACGAGATGACCCTTTGGGTCATCACATGTACCTTTTGATAAATTAAAATAATAAACAAATCACATTGATCATAATAATTATATCAAGATTAGGAGTATAAGCTCATTTAGTGAATTAGAGAAAGTGTTTTTTATATATATATTTAGTACAAAAATATCTTTTTGCTTCTTGGTCCGTTCAATATACACTACGTATACTAGCACAAGAAGTTAGAGTAAAATCACTCCCATAATCAAGACAAATTATACTGTAATCTTGTGCTACAATCATCAAGATATTTTGTCTAATAATATCTTCGATAAAGAAATTTATTCAATCTTGCGCTTTATTAAATTGAATAAATTAATTAAATAGTTGTTCCATAAAGAATCAAACAAAATACTATGTCTAAACCGCATGGTTAATAATATATCCCAACACTGTCCCACTTAGACTCATAACCACGCGTCTACTACTCTAACACCCATTCCTTCTACATGCTTGTCAAAAATCTTCTGCGGTAATCTCTTTGCAAATGGGTCTGCCAAATTGTCCTCTGATGTAATCTTCGACACTTTTGCATCACCTATATGAGTTATTTCCCGAATTAAGTGATATTTATGCTCAATATGCTTACTCCTTTTATGGCTTTTTGGTTCATTCAAGTTTGAAACTGCACCCTTATTGTCACAATAAAGTACAATCGGTGCTTGAACCAAAGGAACTACATTAAGCTCTTTTAGAAAGTTCCCGAGCCAAACAATCTCCTTAGCTGCCTCAGATGCAACCACATATTCATCTTCCATGGTGGAATCATCAGAACATGATTGATTGATTCTCCTCCAACTTATGGCTCCACCTCCTAGGGTAAAAACATATCCTGAGGTAGATTTTCTAGAATCTCTATCTGACCGGAAATATGAAATCGGTATAGCCAATGGGTGCAAGATCACCTGAGTGATAAACTAACATATAATCCCTAGTCCTTTTCAAGTACTTGATTATATGTTTAACAGGAGTCCAGTGTTCTCGTCCAGGGTTAGACTGAAACCTGCTAACCATGCCAACATCAAAGCAGATATCAGGTCTAGTACATAGCATAGCATACATGAGACTCCATACAACAGAAGCATAAGAGGTCGTCTTCATCTTTCCTATCTCATCAGTTGTTTTTGGGGAGTGATCTTTCGACAGAGAGATTCCATGTCTAAAAAGGAGAATGCCTTTCTTGGAATCTTGCATGCTGAACCTGGTGAGAATAATATCAATATAAAGTGCTTGGGATAAGCCTAATATCCTTCGCTTGCGATCTCGCATAAGCTTGATCCCAAGGATATGTGCCGCCTGTCCCAAGTTTTTCATATCGAAACTTGAGGACAACCATCCCTTTATTAAATTTAACATGCTCACATTATTTCCTATGAGCAATATATCATCTACGTACAAAACCAAAATGTAACTTTATCTCCATCCTACTTCTTATAGATACAAGACTCATTTTCACATTGATCAAAATCAAAGGTTTTAATTGATGCGTCAAAACAAGTATCCCATGCTGTAGAAGCTTGTTTCAATCCATAAATGAATTTCTTTAATTTACACAACATGTGCTCATTGCCACTTTTTATGAAACCAACTGGTTGTGCCATATAGATGCACTCATCAAGACTTCCATTAAGAAAAACTGTCTTGACATCCATTTGCCAAATCTCAAAATCATAATGAGAAGCAATGGATAAGAGAATCCTAATGGATTTAAGCGTGGCTTCTGGTGAAAAGGTTTCCTCATAATCGATCCCTTATTTTTGAGTAAACCCTTTTGCAACAAGCCTAGCTTTACAAGTTTGCACTTTTCCATCCATTCCTCTCTTTTTCTTATAGATCCATCTACAACCATTGGGTTTCACTCTAGTAGGTGGTTCTACAAGATCCCATACTTGATTGGAGTACATGGACTCCATTTCAGATTTCATAGAAGCAATCCATTTATCAGTATCTGTATCCAGTAGTGCTTCGTAGTAATTAATAGGTTTTATGTTAGGCCCTTCAGGGATTCTATTATAAGATTCTCCTAAGAGCGCAAAACGAAGAGGTTTTCTAATAATTCTCCCACTACGACTAGTCACTACAACTGCAGTATTTTATTTTTGAATCACAACATCATTTTTCGGAACTGAAGCGTCAATGTTATCCTCCACAGTTTGTAGTGCTGGGATATCATTAACTTCTTCCTGGAGAGCAGGCTGCAGAACAATTTCAGGTTGCTCAACAATCTAAGGTTGCTTAACATTACTCCCACTACTTTGGGGTAGTGAGATGTCATGCAATTGCTCTTGCACATTCTGCTACCTATTGACATTTCTCCTACTACGATAATGCAGTGGTATGTCAATACTGGCTTTCGGGATACATTCCAGAGATGATTTATTAGTTGCTCCATTACTTAATTCTTGTAAAACTAGTTTACTTCTAGGAATATGGTTCATTAAATAGTCCTCTTCTAAAACTTTGGCATTTGTCATAACAATTACCTTCTTTTCTTTGGGACAATAAAATAAAACCCCTTTAGTTCCTTTTGGATATCCAATACAAATGCATACTTCTGTCCTTGATTCCAATTTATCCGCTTTCACTTTCAGCACATGTGCTGGACAACCCCAAACCTGAATGTGTCCTAAACTTGGCTTGCGCCCAGTCCACAATTCTATTGGATTTGAAGGTATTGACTTTTAAGGAACCAAATTTAGAATGTAATTTGCTGTTTCTAAAGCATATCCCCAAATGGAAGAAGGCAAATCGGAATAACTTAACATTGATCTAACCATTTCCATAAGGGTCTTATTTCTTCTTTCTGTCACACCATTTTGTTGTGGTGTTCCTGCAGCAGATAATTGAGATGTAATTCTACAATCTGATAAGTATTTAATGAATTCAACAGAAAGGTATTCACCACCACGATCAGATCATAATGTTTTGATATATTTATCACGTCGTTTCTATGTTTCCGTCTTAAATTCTTTGAATTTCTCAAAGCATTCAGACTTGGGGCACAACAGATAAATGTATCCATATTTTGAGTAATCATCTGTGGAAGTCACAAAATACTCAAAACCACCTCTTGCTTGTATATTCATAGGGCCACACAAATCAGAGCGAATTAGTTCTAACTTATCGCTGGTTCTATTTCCTTTTGAGGGAAAATGTCTCTCAGTCATTTTACCTTCTGAATAGGATTCGCATATTGGCAGTGACTCCACTTTCACTGAACTCAAAGGTCCATCAGAGACCAATCTCGAAATACTATTTAGATTTATATGATCTAGACGTAAGTGCCACAAATAAGTTAGGCTTAATTTAGAAATACGTTTTCTTTTATGTGGCAGATTAATGTTATTTAATTCTTTTGGTTGATGTATCACATGAGGAGATACATCAATAATAAAAAGGACATGTACTCTAGCAGCAATGTAGATAAAATGTTTATTAAACTTAATAATAGTAGAGTTATTATCAAAATAAACATTATAACCAGCATCCATTATATTCAAAACCGAAATCAAATTCCTTCTAATAGAAGGTACATAGAGAACATCTTTCAAAACTAAAACTCTATCACTACTAAACAAAACACTAGTATCTCCTAGTGCTAAAGCTGGTGTTGGCTCGACATTGGCTTGAAAAACACAAACTTCATTCTCACTTAGCCGTCGCATTTCCTGAAACCCCTGCAAAGTAGTGTAGATATGATTAGTGGCTCCTGAATCTACACACCAAAACATGGTAGAGACAACCGCTAAACAAGTTTCAACAACATTTAAATTTGAATTACCATGCTTATTCAACTTTGCCAGATAGGCAGGGCATTGCTTTTTGTGATGCCTAGGTTGCTTGATAGCACTTACCTTTGGGTTTTTACACCAGCCGTACCTCTAGGTGCCAAAACCTTTTGAGCCTTCATCTTTTTCTTACCGCCTTTCGACTTAGAAGCCGAAGTTGTCTCAACATTCAGTGCCACAACTGGATCTTGGTGTTTGATAATAGATTCTACCTCTTGCAGCTCATTCAACAATTTCGTTAGTGACAAATCCATTTTGTTCATATTATATGTCACGACCCGAATTCCCAACCCAAGGGATCGTGATGGAGCCTAATACCATACTTGCTAGGCAAGCCAATGTTAGAAATTCCACTAACCATTTCCTTTTCAAAAATTTACTTCACCATAATAAAACAATTTAAAGTAAATACAAAAACTACTACTACCCAAAAATAATACCAGAATAATATTCGAAATAGCAATAACGAGCCACGAACTAATACTAACTACACAACTACTTAGAGTCTGGTATCACAATCCACGAACTACTAAAGAGTACTACAAATAATTGGGCTGAAATAAATATGTCTCTGTTTTGAACGAAATAAAACAGCAATCTAAATAGATAAGGGAAGACTCCAGGAATCTGCGGACGCCAGCAGATCTACCTCGTGTCTCCGTGCGCATAGAATCAGCAACTACTTTCACCTAGCTTTGACCGGTACCTGGATCTGCACAAGAAGTGCAGAGTGTAGTATCAAAATAACCAACCCCATGTACTGAGTAAGTGCCGAGCCTAACCTCAGTGAAGTAGTGCCGAGGCTAATACATGACACCACATAAAACCTGGACATGTATAAACATACTAGCAACAACAATATCAATTAAAGAGTTAACACTATATCCAATAATTGGAAGAGATCATGCTATGGGGAATTTAACATAAGGAGTGAGAAAAACAACAATAATTTAAAGCAATAAGAATAGAAAAGGAACTCGCACGGCACCACCCTTCGTGCTTTTACTCTCATCCTCCCCATATCATAAATAAGCATACGCGGCATCACCCTTCGTGCTTTTACTCTCACAATGTATTTCATTCAGGCACGACATCAACCTTCGTGCTTTTACTCTCACACTGTAGTTCATTCAGTAACGACATCACCCTTCGTGCTTTACACTCTTCCTCACAATAGAATATATTTGGATCATGCACGGCATCGCCCTCCGTGCTTTACACTCCTCCTTACCAATCACAGAATCATTAACAACATACAAAGAGGGATTTCACAGGAAATCAATATTTCATCATAGTTTCTATTATCATTTATCATTTCAATCTCAATTCAATATTCACAAGAGATTTCACAAGATATCAGTGTTCCAACATAGTTTCTAGCGTCATTTGTCATTTAAATCTCAACTCAGTGTTCACAATACTATCCATCATGGTGGAACCGGATACCAAACTTCCAACATTTCAACAACAATGATAATTACAATTAATAGGTTTTACAACTACCAAAATAACAAGAATTTACTTTCACTCGCATGTTATGACCTGACCACAACGTATAGGTACTCGTCACCTCACCTATACATTGGATTTAGCAACAAAACAGGTAACAAGTAGTCACACAATACCTATTCCCTCAAGCTAAGGTTAAACACAATACTTACCTCGAATTCACAGGCCACTCACTGCTCAAACACTGCTTTTCCTTTGAGTTGGGCTTCAACTCACTCGAATCTAATCACAATTGGGTTCAATATCATTAATTATTACTAAAGGTATTAACTTTAATGAAAAATATATGGTTTTCCTTTGTTTTCTTATCCAAAAATGAAAATCGACCCCGGACCCGCTTGGTCTAAACTCGAGGTTCGGACCAAAATCCGTTTACCCATTCTCCCCGAGCCCGGATATACAATTGGTTTTGGAATCCGACCTCAATTCGAGGTTTAAATTCCCAAATTTTGAAATTCCTAAGTTCTACCCAAAACCCCCAATTTTTACCATGAAAACTCTAGATTTTTGGTTGAAATCTTGTTAAAAGTTGTTAAGGATTGAAAGGAATTAGTTAGAGATCACTTACCAATGATTTGGAAAAGTTTGAGTCTTTGGAAAATCGCCTATGGAGGTTTAGGGTTTGAGAGAATTGAAAAAGAAGTGAAAATCCCGTCTAAAATCTGTTTTATTAAGTTGCGGATCTCGCATTTGCGATCAGGGGTTTGCAATTGCGAACCCTTCAAATTCCATCAACCATCGCAAATGCGATGAAATTGTCGCATTTCCGACTTTCGAGGGATTCCGCATTTGCGACCAGAATCTCGCATTTTCGAGATCAAAAGCTGGCCCAGGACTTTGCATTTGCGAAGTCTGATCTCGTAATTGCAATATCAGAGGCCTGCCAACACCAGATATCAGCTGAGTGAAATTTTTCTAAGTCTAAACACTCCGTGGCCTACCCGAAACATACCCGAGCCCTCGGGGTTCCAAAGTAAATATGCACGCAAATCTAATAACATCATACGCACTTGCTCGTGTCAAATCATCAAAAATAACATCAAAAACTACAAATTTAACCTCAAAACTCAAGATTTCCTCAAGAACACTCAAATTTCTAACTTTTCAACCGGACGTCCAAATCACGTCAATTCAACTCCGACTCTTATCAAACTTCACAGATAAGACTTAAATATCACAACTAATTTGTTCTGGCTCTGGAACCCGATAACAACGATTTCAAACATTATTTCATTTCTTTATTTCCTATAAAAACCAACACAACAATTTTCTTCAAAAAATACTTTTTTAAGTCTAGGGACCTCAGAATCAAATTTCGGGCATACGCCCAAGTCCCATATTTTACTGCGGACCTCCCGGGATCATCGGAACACAGATCCGAGTCCGTTTACTCAAAATATTGACCAAAGTCAACTAAAAACATAATTTTAATTCTAGAAATTTTTATTTCTCATATTCTCACATAAAAGCTTTTCGGATTCACGCCCGGACTGCGCACACAACTCGAGGTAATTAAAATTAGTCTTTTTAAGGTTAATAAGCCTAGAATGGAGTCTAAATTCGTAAAATAACCCTTTGGGTCATCACAATCTCCACCTCTAAAATAAATGTTCATCCTCGAACGGACATAGAAAATTACCTGAACTGGTAAACAAGTGCGGATATCTACTGTGCATGTCCGACTCGGACTCCCAAGTAGCTGCTTCAACAGGCTGACCTCTCCACTGCACTCGAACTGAAGGGTATCTCTTTGATCTCAACTGACGAACCTGCCGGTCTAAAATTGCTGTCGGCTCCTCCTCATAAGTCAAATATGAAATCTAACACATGGGGCGGGTCACCATGATATTTCCGGATCATAGACACATGGAATACCGGATGAACTGAGGATAACCCTGGAGGTAACGCAAGTCTACAAGCTACCTCCCCCACTCTCTCGAGAATCTCAAATGGTCCGATATACCTAGGGCTCAACTTGCCCTTATTCCCAAATCTCATGACACCCTTTATGGGCGATACCCGAAGTAATACTCTCTCTCCAACCATGAATGCCACATCATGATCCTTACGGTCGGCGTAACTCTTTTTCCTAGACTGAGCTGCACGAAGTCAATCCTGTATAACCTTGACCTTATCTAAGCCCTCCTGAACTAAATCTGTACCCAATAACCAAACCTCTCCCGGCTCAAACCACCTCACTAGCGATCTACACCGTCTATCATATAATGCCTCATAGGGAGCCATCTGAATGCTTGACTGATAACTATTATTGTAGGCAAACTCTGCTAACGGCAATAATTGATCCCAAGAACCTCCAAAATCAATAACACAAGCGTAGAGCATATCTTCCAAGATCTGAATAGTACGCTCGGACTGTCCGTCCGTCTGAGGATGAAATGTTGTGCTCAACTCAACTCGTGTACCCAACTCTCGCTGAACTGCCCTCCAAAAGTGCGAGGCAAACTGTGTACCTCGATCAGAAATAAAGACACTGGCACACCGTGAGGGCGAACAATCTCTCGAATATATATCTCTGCCAACCGCTCCGAAGTATAAGTACTTGCCACTGGAATGAAATGTGCTGATTTAGTCAGCCTATCCACAATAACCCAAACGACGTCGAACTTCCTCTGAGTCCATGGGAGTCCAACAACAAATTCAATAGTGATACGCCCCCACTTCCACTCAGGAATCTCTATCTGCTGAAGTAAACCACCGGGCCTTTGATGCTCATATTTCACCTTTTGGCAATTCAAACAATGAGACACATAAGCAACAATATCCTTTTTCATCCTTCTCCACCAATAGTGCTGTCGCAAGTCCTAGTACATCTTGGCAGCACCTGGGTGAATAGAATACTTAGAACTGTGAGCCTCCTCAAGAATCAACTCACGAAGTCCATCAACATTAGGCATACATATACGACCCTGCATTCTCAAAACACCGTCATCTCCAACTGTAACCTCCTTGGAACCACCGTGCTGAACGGTGTCCCTAAGGACCATCAAGTACGGGTCATCATCCTGCCGATCTCTGATACGCTCGAATAAGGAAGACCGAGCAACTGTACAAGCTAGAATATGGCTTGGCGAAATGTCCAACCTCACGAACTGATTAATCCATAATAATAGAGATTTAATCAATATAACACCACTGTTTATGCATGTATATATTATTCCATAATAACAGAATTAATAATACTCTAAAAACAGTCACATTTTTATTAAAACAACAATGTTATTCAACAAAAATATAATGAAACCTATTGCCATTAAATATAACTCCAGTGGTATGCATATGTATACTAATTCATAATTTCAGAATTAAAATACTAATAAAACCAATCACGTTTTTGACATAGAATAATCATACCAAACATGTATCATTCAACAACACGTTTTAATATTACTCTATTCATGTTGTATTACATTATCTAGTTAGATGTAAGACGACATCTGATTTCAATTTTTAGAACATTTCGCAGGAATATAATTCGAAATTTTGCATGAATTAATTATTACTATAATTAATTGCAGTTTATTCCACTAAAAAAATAAAATTGAACTCCTCAATATGAATTTCAAAAATTCACTAACACTTATTTTAACTCCCCATGTTAAGATCCCAAATACCAGTTTATTAAATTAAATCACTTAAAAAATTTAATTTAATCAACTAATTAAATCCTTTATAATTCCGCTTAAACTATTTCATGTGACAGATACAAAATTCACCGGCCGGGTTTTCACATGAAAACTTATAAGCTTACATATAGGGGTAGCATCAAACTCAAAACCGAGTCATGGATTCTATCAACTAATTATTATTTCACAAACATTATTCANGTCAGCCTATCCACAATAACCCAAACGACGTCGAACTTCCTCTGAGTCCATGGGAGTCCAACAACAAATTCAATAGTGATACGCCCCCACTTCCACTCAGGAATCTCTATCTGCTGAAGTAAACCACCGGGCCTTTGATGCTCATATTTCACCTTTTGGCAATTCAAACAATGAGACACATAAGCAACAATATCCTTTTTCATCCTTCTCCACCAATAGTGCTGTCGCAAGTCCTAGTACATCTTGGCAGCACCTGGGTGAATAGAATACTTAGAACTGTGAGCCTCCTCAAGAATCAACTCACGAAGTCCATCAACATTAGGCATACATATACGACCCTGCATTCTCAAAACACCGTCATCTCCAACTGTAACCTCCTTGGAACCACCGTGCTGAACGGTGTCCCTAAGGACCATCAAGTACGGGTCATCATCCTGCCGATCTCTGATACGCTCGAATAAGGAAGACCGAGCAACTGTACAAGCTAGAATATGGCTTGGCGAAATGTCCAACCTCACGAACTGATTAATCCATAATAATAGAGATTTAATCAATATAACACCACTGTTTATGCATGTATATATTATTCCATAATAACAGAATTAATAATACTCTAAAAACAGTCACATTTTTATTAAAACAACAATGTTATTCAACAAAAATATAATGAAACCTATTGCCATTAAATATAACTCCAGTGGTATGCATATGTATACTAATTCATAATTTCAGAATTAAAATACTAATAAAACCAATCACGTTTTTGACATAGAATAATCATACCAAACATGTATCATTCAACAACACGTTTTAATATTACTCTATTCATGTTGTATTACATTATCTAGTTAGATGTAAGACGACATCTGATTTCAATTTTTAGAACATTTCGCAGGAATATAATTCGAAATTTTGCATGAATTAATTATTACTATAATTAATTGCAGTTTATTCCACTAAAAAAATAAAATTGAACTCCTCAATATGAATTTCAAAAATTCACTAACACTTATTTTAACTCCCCATGTTAAGATCCCNTATATATATATATATATATATATATATAGTACAAAAACATCTTTTCTCTACTTGGTCCGTTCAATATACACTAAGTATACTAGCACAAGAAGTTAGAGTAAAACCATACCATAATCAAGACAAATTATACTATAATCTTGTGTTACAGTCATCAAGATATTTTGTCCAATAATATCTTCGATTGTGAATATAGTTTATTAATTATGTGAACCGACAATTTAATCTTCTGTGCATGAGCTAAGACTCCATACACTAAATTGTCTACTACATAACTAAAAGGACACACATGTAATAAGTGATATTTAAAAAGGTACTTTATTGAATTGAATAAATTAAATAAATAATTATTCCATAAAGAATTAAACAAAAATACTATGTTTAAACCGTATGGTTAATTGTATATCCCAACACTCACAACCATAGCATCATAATAGAAAATGTTCAGAGTCCTTATGCCTTGGCTATGCCTCGTAGAACATCTGGGAAAATTTTGAGATTTTGCCTAGTGCTTCGGTTGTCCCATGCACATCGAAATTTCAGGTCCAGAGAAATGCATATATAAAAATAAAAATATGGGGAAAGAGAAATTAGTTTCAAAGTTCAAGGTCAAGGCGTTCTTCTCAACTCCAAAACGATCTATGTTATTCCCTCTAACATCTAAGGTGAGTTTTAACACTATTCAAGTTAGATTGTTACTTACCACCATATATTCTGACAGAGTCTCATCTTGAAATTATTAGACTATCAACAAGAACTCAAGAACAAGGCTTTAGTCCAACATAAGGTTTCACCATTCAAGAAAAACTCCGCAACTCGCTTTTAACTAGGATAAATAGGAAAAATTTTGGTTGGATAATCGTTCCTTGAAAATACGACAAAACAAAACCTAGATTAACTATGAACTCTTGAAAAATGAGAAGAATCAAATCTAGGATTTCTAAAATTAGAAGTTTTGAAACTTTTTAGAATTAATTCTTTAATTAACTATATAGATATTGGTTTGATGAGTTGAATCCTTTTGATTGGAGCCAAAGAAAAGTATTCGAAAGCTAGGAACCGATGTAAACTGAGAAAATGCTTTTAATAAAGTTGTCTTCTCGTGTAGTTCATGTTTTACAAAGTTTATAAATTGTTTAGAATATTAATGTCGGTTCTAATTGGAGCGAGTGGGCTCACTGTTGATACCCAATTTTTCCCTCACATTTTTTCAAATAGCACATATCTCTTTCAAATTATCATTCTGCATCATTATTTAATTTACAAGATTTATACAAGCATTTTCTATGATTTTTTCACAATTTTTGGAGCTTTAAAATTTCTTGCATTTAAATTAATTGAATATTTACTAATTATTCCTTTAAATTATTTGTGGTGACTTAGTCATCCAAATTTATTATTGAAATCCATATGTATGCTTCAAATATTTTTTCACTACATTTCATATAATTATATAAGTATTTTAGGCTATTTACACAATCTTGCAATAATAGCCTATATTTTGTAATTTATTGCATTTTTCATTTTATTCAAGGCCAATATAATTTTTACATTTTTATAATCTTCTACTATTGTTTTAAATTACTAAGTTGCATTAATAGTATTTTTATATTTATTTTAGCTATTTTATTAAATTATTTTCTCTTTAATTATATTTTAAAATCTGGCCCAAAACAGGCCAAATTTCGGATCCAATTCACCAACCCACACCCTAAAACTCTAGCCCAATAACCCCTAGCCCAATACCAGGAACCCACCACCCCATACCCATCTACGCAACCCACTCTGCTCCCCTTTCTATTTTGGGCATTGATCTTAAATGATCAACGACCCCTAACAAACAAATCCCTTTTTTTATATCTCCCCTTACCCAAAACTGTAGCCCATTTCTACCAACCCGCCGCCCTTGAAATCCTTGGAATCCCCCCTTTCTCAGAACAACCCTAATCGCCACCCTCTCCAATCCCTCTCCTAATACCATTAACAATGAGATTCACCAATTATTTGCATACCATATTTGTGTTCCTCGGCTACTGGATGCTTCTCTATGGTAGTACATAGTACTTGCTCTATTTTGGCAAGTACAAATCTTCGAATCAAGGGGAATCAGCTTCAATGGTTGAGATCTAGACGATATTTCATCTATATATGTTTATAGCAAGGCTATATGAATCCGATTCACCAAGATCATTCGGCCAATCTTTGATTTCTGTCAACTAGGGCTTGTTTGATTTCTCCTAATCTGATTCAAAATAAATTTTGTATGTTACTATTTCCTTACTTTTGTGATTCGATTGATGTTTTCCTTTTCTGATTTTGGTTAATTGAACATTATAAAACCCCCTCCCCTAACCCCCCTAAAAAGACCTAGTTATCACTGTAATTGTACTCAATATATTTTCCTCACGCGTTTGTATTCTCTGAAACACTTGGCTCTTTGGCCGGATGAAATCCAAGGACATAATATTATCAACCTCTTCTGGTGCAAGCAGTGCTCGGTCCCTTACGAGGCTCTTGTGAACTCTGAAGCATCGGAGATTTGGGGTTTTTGCTACCAGTATTCTAAACTCCTTGTTCTTTTGCTCGTTTAATTTTGCTACTGGTTAGTGCCTTTAACTCTTGCAATATTAATTGTGTTTCTTCTGTATATTTATATGCATTTTAGGTATTAAACATATTTAAATTCAGTGAGCATGATTTATTCCCTTTGTCAGTTATAAATCCTGTACTGTATACTCCCCTATAATTCTATGTCTTTTGATAGTTGAATGCATTTTCAGTGCAAGTGATAGATTCCAACTTGTTCTTAGTTTGTGTTGGATTAGTATGTGTTCCTCACTATATCCTGCACATCTATGTTGTTTTTCTTGTTTTCCTATGGAATCCGTTCTGTAGCATCTGAACATGTTTGAGCTTTGAGTTTCAACGCATGCCTAATATATATGTGTTATTTTAATGAATCTGACTATCATTATTACCTATTATTTATTATGAAATCCTTTTCATGCCTTGCTTTGGGCCTTATATTGAAACTCTTATGAATCTAACTCTTTTCTTTGAATGAATTCCTTTGTGCTTAGTCTTGTGTTTACTCAACTGTTATTTGCAAACTGGCAACGACTATATGGATCCATACTGTCTTAAAATCTAGCCTAAAAATGTTCCCTTACTATTAGTAATCCTGATCTTTAGCATTATCTACGACTTTAGGATAAATATCCCATTTCCTCTCTTATGTATGGTCAATTGACATGTTAATGTATAACTGATCTGCTCTTTCACATGCCATAAGTTTCAGTAGAGCCTTTGTGCTATGATCTCTTCTCATCATGTTATGTTTCATGAGGTTGACCAAGCTATACCACTAGTATGTTGATATGATGTTTGTAACCTTATTCTTATTAGAACTGTCATGTTAGAACCTTCACGTAAAACTTGTTCTTACTTGCCTCCTGCCTATGATTATACTAGATTGACAGCTGAAGTTTCTTTAGGTTGGTTCAAAATCATGTTTTATTTTGATACCCTAGGAGGAATGGCCTGCTAGTCCATGTTTCTAAACACTGTCGCTTCAAACATTTTGGCAAATACAAACTTGCCTCATATATGTCTCATGTGTTTTTCATTTAATGTTGTCTTATCTGTGTTGTCTTTGGTTTATCATTGCTAAAAGTTTTAAAAGCTGAGTGTGTGAACTTAGAATTCTTCTTAACCCAATTCAGTAAGTCGTTGTTAGATTAAGTTGTTCATCTACCCTTATTAAATGTGTGAACTCTCTACCTTTGCTTGGTATGGGTCTATGCATGATTTTGTAATTGGTGCACTCCAGTATTCGAGTCAAGTTTGGGCCTGAGTTTGCTGATGGTGCGAAGAATAAGCCTGTTGAAGGCCTAGGCAGTCCTGGGTTATCTCCTTTGGGCCTGCTGAACGCGTGAGGTCTGTAATTATTTAGATATTCTAAAGTTTATTTTCATTCCTTCTTGGGTTTGTAATAAGTTGTAAACAAACAATTGGGGTGTTAGTGAAATTGGGGAAACGGGTATATTTTAATGTTCTCACAAAAGGGTAGAAACATGATTATAGGATCTAAGTGTTTCATTTTGCTCAAATATGCTCTATTTCTATATGTTTGTTAGAGATCATGCTTATAGAACCTGAGTATTTCACTTGTTCACACGCTCCACTCCTACACGTTATTAGCTGCCTATTATATTGCAACATCATTGGTTATTTGCTCAATTTTCTCTATTGACATATGTAAGATATCATGCCTATAGGATCGCGCTAAGTGATGGAGACCTGCTCCTATAATATTCATCTAGATATCATGTCTATAAGACCGTAATTGATTAATTGGCTACGGTTATTGCTATTTCTATCACATTACTCGCCTAGAAAACATGCCTATAGGGATGAAGTATTATAGAACCAGTTTCAATTGCCAACTCTTAGAAATCCTGCTTGTAGGATATTGTTAATCTCCTAAAAAGTATGCCAATAAAATCAAACGCGGGTAATTTTGAGTTGTCAAACTGTTTTACTGCCTCATTGTGCAAACAATTTAGAGATCATGCCTATAGGGTTCGTAATACCTAAAATCTGCAAATTCGTTGTTCTAAAACAATAGGACTACCTGTATGCTTGAAATCAAAATCACATAGAAGCCATGTCTATAGGACTTTATGACTCTTATTCGTCTTAGTTCTGAAATTTGTCTACTCCCTATAATATGAACTTGCTCACGTGCATTTGTTGCTTATATGTGGAGGCTAACTTGAGCAATTAATTGTCTTTATGTGTAGTCGTACATTTTTTGAATCTCGCTTAGTTTTATTATTCTTGAATAATCTAAATAAAGTCTAGAACCACCAAAATAGTAGGTCCAAAGCCTCCTGGACCATAGGCATGGGACAGTTAATGCACGCATAGGACACGACTTAGAATTGAATTAGAATGCTTTAGGTAAACAACTTCAACATAGTAATCGGGCAGCAGGAGATGATAGTCTGTGCCCGCTGAATATATGAGCAACTTCTATCTAAAAGAAGTTGTGAAGCATTATTTTATATTGTACGAGGTGATCCTTTAGGCTAAAAAACTTAGGACTCCCCTCTTTATTTATACACTTAGTTATCCAATATAGACCATTATAGCTATATTCTTATAGTCTTTAAGAGTTGTACCAATTCCATTGTGTTATAATGAAACTCTTCGTCTTTTATATCTCCCTTTGATATTTGATCACATAGCCTAATCCACATAGTCTTAAGTTCGGTCGGGACCCACAGTTGTGGACCTCGAAGAGCGCCTAACACCTTCTCTTTGAGATAATTTGATCCCTTACCCGATATTTGGTGGCACCGACTAGTTAAAATAGAGTTATTTGCATAATAGGTCCCCTAAAGAACCTCAAAAATCATTAAGTGATGACTCATCTCTTTTAATCTCTTCCTTAAAATAGTTGTCACACGTCAAAGCCCGATTTTGGGACAAAAAATTGCGCGACAGCATGGCGACTCTGCTGGGGATATACTTAGGCTCTTACCATAATGAACTTGGATTATATGGATTACTTTCTTTATGTACATCCCTTCCCCTATTAACCTTTATTTTTTTTAAATTTGTTATGACATGCACCTCCCTTCCCCTATTCACCTCTACTTGCTATGACCACTATTTATCTTGTCAAAATTTCTATATCATGCCTACTTCGTTACCTGCTTTGTATATATTCTATGAACTAAACTAACTTCTTCCTTTTTTGTCTTTCTTGTCTTTCCATGTTTACTTTTTTTTTAATCTTATTTACTGCTTTTATGTAATCTATCATGCAAATACTTGGCAACGTGTTATTATCTCTACATAAAGAATGCTCCATATCATACTCCACTCGTGCCAATTATCAAAATAGCGGCACTTGATGGTTGTCCGCGTTCTTCCAAAATTACCCTTTTTAAATCGGAAAGGCTTATTTGCGGTAGACTAGTTGATCGGTGGTGCAGTCGACGGTCTCGTGCCTTTTCCTCTCAAGTTATCCACTTGAGAGTACCTGTCTAGACCATTCTAGAAACCTTAATCCAATATCAAATGTACATGCATCATGTTAAACCTAGTACATGTTAAAAGATTGTTTACATAATAGCCTGCTAAGATAAGCCTTGTCCAAAGTCCGACGGGATTTCCACAATCCCAATGGGCATCGTCATGTTATGTGCATTACTTGGAGAGAATATTCCAATATGTTGATCATTATTGTGTAAATGTCGAATCTGGAGGGGGAAAGGGATAACCTTTATTTGTTTGCAGAAAATGAAGCACGAAGTCCTAGGTTCGGCATGGTAAAAAATATCCCACCTCTGCTACTTGACTGGTGGAAAGACCTTGCACCTTGCGACAAGAATCATGTGAGAAGGGTACTTGGTGACTTGTCGTCTTTGCTTAATATCCAACCAAATAGAGAATTAATTGAGGCTACTACCATGTTCTGGGATGAGAAAAGAGCGGTCTTCCAATTTGGTGACATAGAAATGACTCCTCTCTTAGGAGAAATAAGAGGTTTTCTAAACTGCCATGGGATAGTCCGGGGTTGTTAGCACTAGAGAATTGCATCCCTCGCGGTTTTTTAAAGATGTTGGACTGTAAGAAAAATGAAAAACTATTCTGATTGAAGAAATCCTACATCCCTTTTGAGTTTCTTTATGAGCGTTATAGACATAGTAAATCGTATCGTCTTCATCATGAGGAACTCGCCATTACTTCCCTAGGTTGGACGCACAACCGGGTTTATGTATTTGTCATTTGCTTCTTTGTTTTTTTGATTCAAAGAAGAAAGGATCCACACTCTTTTATCTATGGTTGCAAGGACTTTAATGGAAGGCATCGTGGGGCAAAGCTACACCATCATCCCTATGATCCTAGTTGAACTGTACGGCACTCTAGATTGGTGCAAGTAGGGGTTCAGACATTTTGAAGGTTGTAATCTATTATTGAAAGTCTGGCTATTGGAACTCTTTCAGAGGGGAGAATATCGTCAAGAGCTTCTACGGCGGCCCTTAAATGACTACATAGATTACCACCATCCAAAGGAAATGATATTCACCCCAGACAGGTTTGCACAACCCGAAAGTGCCGTAAGTTGGGTATGTTTCTTTAGCAATTTGACAGATGAGAAGGTACATTGGATGTTTGAATGGTTTCATAGCAGTGAGTTCATCACAAGGTCAAGGGATACTATTCATTTGGTACTGATCGGGTTGCGAGACATTTATCCTTATGCTCCTATAAGGGTAATGAGACAGGCAGGGAGAAAACAAGTCATACCTCGAGTTTCCAACATGGTCCAATACAAGGAAGATTTCAAAGGAGACATCATTCCTTTCAAGTTCGAGGCGCAACATATGTGGAACCAGGAGGTCATTGTGAAAAAAGAGACTATCGAGCCATACAGGTACCATGCCGGTCATGTATATTTCTATACATCATGGTTGGTAGATGATATAGCGGGAGACGTCAAGCTGGGGGTTAATTTGGAAAATAGGATCATTGATGATGTTGCTGAGGCAAAGGTCAAGTATAGAAGGCTTCGCAAAAGGGTTTCCGAGTCTAAAGCTAGGCATCTGGAGTAGCATAAAGTGGACATGGAGGCTATAAATAAATGTAAGGGGATCGCCACTAAGTCAACAGAGAGGTTGAAATATCTAGAACATGGATTGATGGAGCTCGAAGGACATATGAGAAAGAAGCTTGCAGATTGTCAAAACACAGATGGCAGTGAATGAGGGCATCTAGCAAAGGCTTACTTATTATTGGATATGCGTGACTTGGGGAACTTGTTTATGGAGTCAAAACAAACAAGAATGGAGAAGGTCCTTCAGGGACCAAATAGACTAGCAAATAACATTCTTTATCTTTTTCTAGCTTAATTTAGATTTCGATTTTAATAAAGCTAAATGCCATTAGTAATTTTATTATTATTGTCGATTTAGTGAAGGTTTGGCTCATTTTTGCATTAATGAAATAACGCAGTTATTGGAATCCACTTCTCCAAGTCTACGTGTCGCTTAGGCCTACCTCGGGCACAATGAGGTCCCTAAATTAGGATGCGAATTATTACATGATTTTGCAAAACATGTTTAATATTGCAAGAATTATTTCAATACCCCTTACTAACTTGGTTACCTTTTGCTTTTTCTTTCTTTTGATTATTTCCATTCCCTAAGGTTGGTTCGTGCATACTGGCATCGCCAGCATATCACAATAGATCCAGAGGTCTTCCACCTCCTTCTCCACCAAGCGATCCTAAAAGCAAGAATAATGGAAAAGTGAATATGACTGATCTGAGAGGTATTAGAAAGGATAACGCCACTATGGCACAGAATGTTGAAACTTCAGATGGCCGAAGCACTCCGACACATAATGAACTGGTCTTACATCTGGAACAGAAGATCTTGGAGTTGTAAGCAGAACTTGAGCAGGTTCGAAACTTGGCAAACCTCTCTCTCACCCTAAATGTCCCTGATATTAACCAACAAAATTCAAATACCCAGAACCAAGCACCACCACAAAACACGCAAAACCAAAACCCACCCCCAAACCCTCCTGCACCACACCAGTACCCCACACCTCCTCAAAACCTTAATCCTCTTCCAGTACCAACTCCTCAGTAACACCATCACAATCCAACCCAATACCCACAAACTACCACTTACCACACACCCCAGAATGTACCACAACCCACTCCTTATCACCAAAACTCAACAAATAACCACCCTTATGCCCAGATCCCCGGAGTCCATCAAAGCAATCCAATATATGTGGAAACCTTACCCCACACCCCGAAACAGACCCTATAAATACTTGAGACCGAGAAGGACCTACTCATTAAGAATATGGCAGAGGAGCTCAAGAAGCTCACTGGCAGAGTTCAGAATGTCGAAGGTGGGCATTGAAGGTTTAAATTATGAAGACTTGTGCATTAAGCCAGATGTGGAATTGCTGGAAGGGTACAAACCTCCCAAATTTGAAATGTTCGATGGAACTGGTGATCCAAAAGTGCATATGAGTACATATTGTGACAATCTTGTAGGAGTGGGCAAAAACGAACAAATCCGCATGAAACTGTTCATGCGAAGCCTCATAGGAGATGCATTGTCTTGGTATACCAGCTAGAATCCGAAGAAGTGGGTGAGCTGGGTAAGCAGCTAGGAGATTCAGGTTCAACACAAAGAATGCACCTAATGTTTTCTACATTCAAAACCTAAAAAAGAAACCAACAGAAACCTTCCGCGAATATGCTACTCGATGGAGATCTGAGGCTGCGAAAGTAAGACCAACGCTCGAAGAAGAATAAATGAATAAGTTCTTCGTCAGAGCTCAAGACCTGCAATATTATGAAAGGTTGATGGTTATTGAGAACCACAAATTCTCCGACATCATCAAGCTAGGAGAAAGTAGAAGAAGGGATTAAAAGTGGGATGGTGACGAATTTCGAAGTGCTGTAGGCCACAAAGAAAGCCTTGCAATCGAGAGGTATTTTGAAGAAAAAGGAAGTAGGTGTTGTAATGGTGGTCCAAGGTCCTAAATCTCCTCTCACATACAAACACCCCCACCCACATATCAACCTTCACCCCCCAGATACCAACAATCTGCTACGACCTAACACGCTTATAACACTCAACCCAAATATTTCCATTCACTTCCACTCACCCGCCAAAACTACCAAAAACCACGACCAAACTTCAATCGCAGACCAGCTAGATAATAAACCCTAATTGCTGATCCCATAGACCAACTATATGAGAGATTGAAGGCTGCTGGTTATGTCACTCCCATACCTACCGTTACTATGGAGAATTTTTCTCAATGGATCAACCCGAATAAGACATGTGCCTATCATTCAGGCATGAAGGGTCATACAATTGATGAGTGTCGCATACTGAAAGACAAGATTCTGAAACTGGTCGACAACAAGGTCATACAGTCAAAGGAAACTGCACCAAATGTGCGTAACAATCCTTTTACGGATCACAAAGGTAATGGAGTGAATGTAATAGAGACTGATGAAGAATGGTGCCTAGAAGGGTCAATCTGACTCATTCAAGAGGGGGATTATCCTAAGACATCTCCGGTCACCCTCACACCAGTTGTGGTACAAACCCAAGCACCATTTGAGGTCGAAGTAACTGCACCCTTCACTGTGATGGTTCCTCCCACGCCATCCTATAAGTCTGATGCCATCCCATGGGACTATGTTGCGGAAGCCAGGAGAAAAGGGAAATCGAAGATGGAAGAGACAGGTGCGACACAAGGCACGACCAGAATTGGCGAGTTTATACACTTGAAATATTTGGAGGAACAAGCAAGGAAGCCGTATCTAAGACACCTATTGTTGAGACGGGTATAAAAGAAAGAGAATACTCTATCGTCGATCATCTGAACAAAACTCATGCTAAGATATCCACCTTGTCACTTCTACAAAATTTTGACACATATAGGAATGCCTTGATGAAAGTGATGAGTGAAGCTTATGTACCCACCAACATCACTAGTGGGGAGATGGCCAACATGGTTGGGCAGGTACTGGAGAGCCACAAAATCACCTTTCTTAAAGATGAGTTACCATTAGAGGGGCTGAGTCAAAACAGGGAATTACACATCACAGGGCGATTTGAGGATAAATTCATCGTCAGAGTCCTAATAGATGGAGGATACAGTCTCAACATATGCCCATTAACCAATCTAAAGAGGTTAGGTAAAGTCCTGAATGAGATACGTATGGGAAGCATGAACGTGAAGGCGTTTGATGGATCCCAAAGAGCCACAATCGGATAAATCAACCTCAGCCTACAGATGGGCCCAACCTGGTTTGATGTTGAGTTCCAAGTGCTGGATATATCTGCTACCTATAATTTATTGTTGGGACGACCCTGGATACACGCCGCTAGGGTAGTGGCTTCTACTTTGCATTAGGCTGTGAAGTTTGAATGGAATCATCAGGAAGTGATTATCCATAGGGATGAAAGTAACCCCATCTACACCAGTCAGACCTTTCCATTCATCGATAATATGAAGAAACTGGGTGGAGAGACGTACCATCACATTGAGCGAGTAAACGCAATTGAAAAGGATCGATGGTAGAGTAACAAGATAGAAAGCATATTGCTATGGACAAGGTATGAAAATGGTAAGGGTCTCAACAACAACCTTCAAGGGATAACCAAACCAGCACAACAGAAGCGTCATGGTACAAAATTTGGTCTTGGGTATGAATATACTTGGCAAGAGTATCGAGATTGGTCACCACCATGGCGTGGTGAACAACCGGTACCACCTCTATATCAAACATTCCAACAAGAAGACATAATGTGGGGATCCGAGGAAGATGAAGTCTTAGCTGGCATGAGGAAGTTATTTTTAGATGAAGAAGACATGGATTGCAGTGCGATAGTTGAGGAAGGGGAGGAGGAAGACCTTATCATTCAAGCCGTGGAAACAGGAGATGTTCTCAAGAATTGGACTGCTGCACCATCTCGGGCCCGTTGATTCCTGGGTAGCTTGGCAGATTGGCATCAATTATTTAAAAAAATAGTTTTGAGCATTTGAGACATTTTCAGTATTTTGTTTTGAAATAATTGCTCGAGTCATCGAGCCGCATTTGTTGACGTTTTTAAGATTTTAATTAATGCGTTGCTAATTTTCGTATTTCCTATTATTCTCTACATTTTCTATTGTTACAACATTATTATACCTATCCCGATGAGCCTGTGACTGTGACATGTAATGAGACAACACAACATTAGGATAGTGATTCGGAGGATCTGGAAGATGATACAATACCTGAGGAAATCGTCGGAGAAGTGGACAATTTTGAAAACAAGCCTAAGTCCAGTTTGGACGAAACTGAAGTAGTTAACTTAGGGGATTCCGAAACGGTCAAGGAGACACGCATAAGCATTCATCTATCCTCGTCAGATAAAGAAGAGTACATCAGATTCCTAAAAGAATATAAATATCTTTCCATGGTCCTACGATGACATGACGGGTTTGAGCACATCCATAGTGGCTCACAAGCTACCCATTAATCCTACATGTCCACCGGTAAAGTAGAATCTCAAAAAGTTCAAGCCAGATTTGAGTTTGAAGATAAAAGAGGAGGTCACCAAGCAAATCAAGCCAAGGTTATTAGAGTGGTCGAGTACCCGACTTGGTTGGCCATCATTGTGCCAGTTCTGAAGAAAGATGGGAAAGTCAAAGTATGTGTTGACTACCGAGATCTAAATAGAGCAATTCCCAAAGATGATTTCCCATTTCCCAATATACACATATTGATTGACAACTGTGCCAAGCATGAACTCAAATCCTTTGTGGATTACTTCGTAGGGTACCATCATCCACGTTCAGTTTGAAGAACGCCGGAGCCACCTACATGAGAGTTATGAAAACCATTTTTCACGACATGATACACAAAGAGATAAATGTGTACGTGGATGATGTTATCATAAAATCCAAAAGGAGTACGGATCACATAGCAGATCTGAAGAAATTCTTCGATCGGCTTTGAAGGTATAATCTGAAACTGAATCTTGCAAAGTGTGCATTTGGAGCCCCCACTAGAAAATTGTTAGGATTCATCATCAGTCGCAGGGGAATTGAGTTAAATCCATCAAAAGTCAAAGCAATCCAATACTTGCCACCTCCGAAGAATAAGAAAGATGTGATGAGTTTTTAGGGCGTCTAAACTACATTAGTCGCTTCATAGCTTAATCAATAGTGATATATGAGCCAATCTTCAGGATGTTGAGGAAAGATGCTGCAACAATTTTGACTGAGGAAGGCCAGAAATCCTTCGACAAATCAGGGAGTATTTATCTAAACTGCCCGTTTTGGTCCCACCAGAGCCAGGAAGACCACTGCTACATTATTTGTCTGTTCTGGATGGAGCTTTTGGTTGCATTTTGGGACAAAATGATAAAACTAGAAGAAAGGAGCAGGCTATATACTATCTGAGTAACAAATTCACACCCTACGAAACCCGGTACTCTTTGCTAAAACACACCTACTGTGATTTGACATGGATAGATAAAAAGTTGAGGCATTATTTCTATTCATACACTACATATCTCATATCAAGGATGGATCCGCTGAAATATATCTTTTAGAAGCCCATGCCTACGGGTAAGTTAGAAAAGTGGAAAATATTGCTGAATGAGTTCGACATCATCTATGTAACTCATAAGGCGGTCAAGGGGCAAGCATTGGCGGATAATCTGGCAGAAAATCCCGTAGACGGGGAATACGAACCATTAAAAATGTATTTTCCCGATGAGGAGGTGTCATTTATAGGAGAAGATATCACCAAAGCATGTGATGGTTGGAGAATGTTCTTTGACGGAGAAGTAAACTTCAAAAGAGTAGGTATCAGATCTGTCTTGGTATCAAAAACCGGCCAACATTACCCGGTATCCACAAAACTTAAGTTTCCATGCACCAACAATATGGCGGAGTATGAGGCCTGCATCTTCGGACTCCGGTTGTCCATTGACATGAATGTTCAGGAAATGCTAGTAATCAGAGATTCAGATCTTTTGGTGCACCAAGTTCTAGGAGAATGGTCCACAAACAACACCAAAATAATTCCATATTTACACAGTGTACAAGAGCTGATCAAGAGATTCACAAAGATAGAATTGAAACATGTTCCAAGGGTTCAAAATGAGTTCGCAGATGCATTAGCCACTCTATATTCCATGATACAACACCCAGACAAGAATTTTACCAATCCTATCCCAATAGGAATTCATAAATAGCCAACTTATTATGCTCATGTTTAAGAAGAAAGCGATGGAAATCCATGGTTCCACGACATCAAGGAATATTTGGCAAAGGGAGAATATCCAGACCATGCTGCCCTTATCAGAAGTGCATGCTTCGAAGGTTAGCCAAACATTTCTTTCAAAGCATAGGAATTCCATATAGAAGGACTCCAAACCTGGGATTATTATGGTGTGTCAATGCCAAGGAGGCATCTAGATTGCTCGAGGAGATACATGCCGGAACCTGCAACCTGCACATGAATGCGTTCACCTTAGCCATAAAGATACTAAGAGCAGGGTATTTCTGAATGACTATGAAAACAGACTGCATCAAGTATGTTCAGAAGTGCCACCAATGCCAGATATATGCTTACATGATACGAGTACCACCCAATGAACTCAACGCAACAAGTTCACCCTGGCCATTCTCGGCTTGGGGTGTGGATGCCATCGGCCCAATCGAACCTGCTGCTTCAAATGTGTATAAATTCATTCTAGTGGACATATACTACTTCATAAAATGGGTTGAAGACGCATCTGACAAAGTTGTAACTAAGAAGGTTGTAGCAAATTCTGTTCGGAACCGCATTGTTTGTCGGTTCAGAGTACCAGACTCAATCATCACCGATAACGCTGCCAATCTCAACAGCGATCTGATGAAGGCTTTGTGTGAAACCTTCAAGATCAAGTATAAGAACTTTACAGTATATAGGACGCAAATGAACGGAGACGTAGAATCCACCAACAAGAACATCAAGAAGATATTAAGGAAAATAGTAGATAATTACAAGCAATGGCACAAGAAGCTTCAGTTTGCTCTGTTCGAGTATCGTACCATGGTTCGCACATCAACTGGGGAAACTCCTTACCTATTGGTTTATGGTACTGAAGCAGTTATTCCCGCCGAGGTAGAAATCCCTTCTTTAAGAATTATATAAGAAGCTGAGATCAGCGATGCCGAATAGGTATAGAGTCGCTATGAACAACTAGCTCTCATTGATGGTAAAACAATGAATATGGTGTGTCACGGTCAACTCTATCAGAACAGGATGACAAGAGCATTCAACAAACAGGTCAGACCGAGGCAATTCACACCAGGGCAATTAGTGCTAAAGAGGATCCTTCCACATCAAGATGAAGCAAAAGGAAAGTTTTCACCCAATTGGAAGGGTCCCTATATGGTTCATCGGGTATCGACAGAAAGAGCACTTATACTTGCATAAATGAACAGAGAGATTTGGCCAAAACCTATCAACTCAGATGCAATCAAGAGATACTATGTTTAGGATTGTTTACATTTCTTCACTTGATGTAACTGAACTACGCTTGACCTGATTCCCGTTTAAGAGGGGATACGTAGGCAGCCCTATGGGTTCGGTCATATCTTAATAAAATCTTCATTTTTCATGGTCAGAAACTTGGGCAAGATCTCAAGTTCAGTCGACTTCATCGTGCATGGAACAAGTATTATCAGAAGTATGCAGTTAAACCAGGGCAGAATTTTGAGGACCCTCAAAATTCTGGAACAAGGAGGCTGCAATGTCTCTAAATGTGTCACAATCACCGGTTCATCTAAATTATTTGATCTTACATACTATAATACATTTCAAACAACTATATTTTTGCAAATAATTTGTCAAATGCATACATATTTTTCGAAAAGTTTGTTTCTGTGATAGCCAAAGTTTACCCAGGGTAACTCAAGAGGGACCTCAAGACAAGAATAAAGGTGAAGCAAGGAGTCAAGAACACGAACCAACTTTTCCCCCCGCAAAACTCATGATTTTTCTTTGGATGCAGGCACAATGAATACAAAAGAAATATCCACAAATACATACATACAACAAATCACTACCTTCATGACGACGAGTTACCAGACGCAAACACAACCAGCTAAGAAATACTTCACTCTCTCACCATCACTCATCACTTTTACTGCATAAGGCTAAGCTTTGCATTTTCCCGCATGAGACTAAGCATTGTCTCTTCTTCTTGCATGACGCTAAGCATTGCCTCTATAATTGCATAAGGCTAAGCACTTTCTGCATGAGACTAAGCACTGTTTGCACTTCTTGCATGAGGCTAAGAATTGCCTATGAAATTGCATAAGTCTAAGCACTGCTTGCATGAGACTAAGCACTGTCTCCACTTCTTTCATGAGGCTAAGCATTGACTCCATAATTGCATAAGGCTAAGCACTGCCTTTCCTTGCATGAGACTAAGCATTGTCTCCATTCTTTGCATGAGACTAAGCATTGTCTCCATTCCTTGCATGAGGCTAAGCATTTCCTCCATAATTACATAAGGCTAAGCACTTCCTTTCTTTGCATGAGACTAAAAATTGTCTCCATTCGTTTCATGAGACTAAGCATTGTCTCCATTTATTGCATAAGGATAAGCATTGCCTCCGTAACTGCATAAGTCTAAGCACCTTCTTTCCTTGCATGACACTAAGCATTTCTTCACATCGGGCTGAGCATTGACCTCATCTCACACAATACTAAGCCTTGTCTTGAATCGTTCTCGCAAATAACTAAGCAACACCTATTCTTTGGTCAAACGATTGGTAATGCCATATCCTTGCATTTCATGGGCTGAAATATCGCCATTTTGTCCGAAGGCGTCATAGTCCGATGGCACCATCCTCATAGCCGGGAGGCACCATTACATGGACTTAGGATCTCTCGATGCTGTAATATCATTATTCAAAGGCGTCATAGTCCAGAGGCGCCATCCTCATGGCCTAAGGACACCATTTCATGGCATGTGAATCCCTTATCATACATTTCATGTACCAGAACGTCATGGTCTAAGGACATCGTCCTCATTGTCCAATGACAACCTTCATGGTCCAAAGGTAATATGCATCATGTTTAAATAACCTATATATATTTGTGTCCACCATGTTTTGAGTTTTGCAGGTAACTCGGGAGGTAACTGTTATGCAAACAGGAGCAATCTTCGCTCCGGTTTCCATTCACAGCGTTCACATCCTTTGACCACTTCAAACGTAACCGACGATCTATAATTGCCTACCTTTTACTCTATGACTGTTAAAGATATCTGCCTCATGATATGCATGCACCATTCATTTCACATTAATGACTCCGCTTACGATACTATCCTACCCAAAAGATCCTTTTCGAAACATGCAACTCCATTGGTTTCGTTCACCGTTGGGTCCAGAACTACATACGACCTGATTCCCGTAACACCAGGGATATGTAGGCAACTCAGGAAACAGGGTTCGGCCCCATTTTTCAAAATCACATCATATCATTTTCTTTACCCGATAACTCTTTCATCATTCCCCGGTAAAGATGGGCAACTGTTGATACCCAAATTTTCCCTCACTTTTTTTCAAATAGCATATATACTTTCAAATGTCATTCTGAATCATTATTTTATTTACAAGATTTATACAAGAATTTTCTATAATTTTCCATAATGTTTGGAGCTTTAAAATTAATTTTCTTGCATATAATTTACTTGAATATTTACTAATTATTCCTTTAAATTATTTGTGATGACCTAGTCATCCAAATTTATTATTTGCATCCATATGTATGCTTCAAATACTTTTTCACTACATTTCATATAATTATATTAGTATTTTAGGCTATTTACACAATCTTGCAATAATAGCCTATATTTTACAATTTATTGCATTTGTCATTTTATTCAATGTCAAAATAATTTTTATATTTTTATAATCTTCTACTATTGTTTTCAATTATTAAGTTGCAATAATAGTATTTTTATATTGGTTTAGCTATTTTATTAAATTACTTTCTCTTTAATTTCTTATATTTTATAATCTGGCCCAAAATAGGCCAAATTTTGGACCCAATTCACCAGCCCACACCCTAAAACTCTAGCCCAATACCAGCAACCCACCACCCCATACCCGCCTATGCGCCCCGCCCCCTCCCCTTTCTATCTCGGTCGTTGAATCTTAAATGATCAACGACCCCTAACAAACCAATCCCTTTCTTTATATCTCCCTTTACCCAAAACCCTAGCCCATTTCTACCAACCCGCCGCCCCTGAAATCCCTGAATCCCCCTTTTTATGAAGAACCCTAATCGCCGCCCTTTCCAATCCCTCTCATAATCCCGTTAACAAGGGGATTCACCCATTATTTGCATACCATATTTGTGTTCCTCCGCTACTGGTTGCTTCTTTATGGTATTACATAGTACTTGCTCTATTTTGGAAAGTACAATCTTCGAATCAACAGGAATCAATTCAATGGTTGAGATCTACACGATATTTCATCTATATACTTTTATAGCAAGGCTATATGATTCCGATTTACCAAATCCTCGGCCAATATTTGATTTCTGTCAACTAGGGTTTGTTTGGTTTTTTCCTAATCCGATTCAAAATCGATTTTCTATATTACTCTTTCCTTATTTTTTTGATTCAATTGATGTTTTTCTTTTCTGATTTTGGTTAACTGAACACTATAAAACCCCCTTCCCTAACCCCCCTAAACAGACCTAGTTATCATTGCTATTGCACTCAATATATTTTCCTCACATATTCATATTCTCTGAAACACTTGGCTCTTTGACCGGCTGAAATACAAGTCCATAATATTATCAACCTCCTCCGGTGCAAGCAATGTTCGGTGCCCTTACGAGGTTCTTGTGAAATCTGAAGCATCGAAGATCTGGGGTTTTTCGCTACCATTATTCTAAACTCCTTGTTCTTTTGCTCGTTTAATTTCTCTATTGGTTAGTGGCTTTAACTCTTGCAATATTAACTATGTTTCTTCTGTATATCTATATGAATTCTAGGTATTAAAGATGTTCAAATTTTTGTGAGCATGATTTATTACCTTTGTTAGTTATGAATCTTTGTACTGTACTGCCATGATATTGTTCTATACTACCCTGTAATTCTATGTCTTTTGATAGTTGAATGCATTTTCAGTCATGTGAGAGATTCCACCTTGTTCTTAGTTTGTGTTGGATTAGTATGTGTTCCTCACTATATCCTGCACTTCTATGTTGGTTTTATTGTTTTCCTCTAGAATAAGTTCTATAGCATCTGAACATGTTTGAGCTTTGAGTTTCAACGCACGCATTATATATTTGCTATTTTAATGAGTCTGATTATCATGATTACCTATTATTTGTTATGGAATCCTCTTCATGCCTTGCTTTGGGTCTTATATTGAAACTCTTATGAAACTATCTCTTTGCTTTGAATGAATTCTTTTATGCTTAGTCTTGTATTTACTCAACTATTCTTTGCAAACTGGCCACGAATACATGGATCCATACTGCCTTAAGATCTAGCCTAAACATGTTTCCTCGCTATTAGTAATCTTGATCTTTAGCATTATCTAAGTCTTTAGGATAAATATCCCATTTCCTCTCTTATGTATGGTTAACTAACATGTTAATGTATAGCTGATCTGCCCTTTCGCATGCTATAAGTTTCTGTAGAGCCTTTGTCCTATGATCTCTTCTCATTATATTAAGTTTCATGAGGTTGACCAAGCTGTATCACTAGTATGTTGATATGTTATTTTTCACCTTATTCTTATTAGAACTGTCATGTTAGAACCTTCATGTAAAATTTGTGCTCTATTTACTTGCCTCCTACCTATGATTATACTAGATTGACATTTGAAGTTTCTTTCGGTTGTTCAAAATCATGTTTTATTTTGACACCCTAGGAGGAATGGAATGCTATTTCATGTTGCTAAACACAGTCGCTTCAAACGTTTTTGCAAATACAAACTTGCCTCATATATGTCTCATGTGTTTTCCATTTAATGTTGTCTTATCTATGTGTCTTTGGTTTATCATTTTTAAAAGTTATAAGAGCTGAGTGTGTGAACTTAGAATTCTTCTTAACCTAATTCAGTAAGTCGTGGTTAGATTAAGTTGTTCATCTGCCCTTATTAAATGTATGAATTCTCTACCTTTGCTTGGTGTGGGTCTATGCATGAGTTTTTAATTGGTACACTCTTATATTCGAGTCAAGTTTGAGCCTGAATTTACTGTTGGTGCGAAGAATAAGCCTATTGAAGGCCCAGACAATCTTGGGTTATCTCCTTTGGGCCTACTCTACGTGAGGGACTTGTAATTATTTAGATATTCTGAAGTTTATTTTCATTCCTTCTTGGGTTTGTAATAAGTTGTAAACAAACAATTGGGGTGTTAGTGAAATTGGAGAAACATGTATATTTTAATGTTCGCACGAAAGGGTAGAAACATGCTTATAGGATCTAAGTGTTTCATTTTGCTCAAATATGCTCTATTTTTATATGTTTGTTAGAGATCATGCCTATAGGATCTGAGTATTTCACTTGTTCACACGCTCCACTCCTACACGTTATTAGCTGCATATTATATTGCAACATCATTGGTTATTTGCTCAATTTGCTCTATTGGCATATGTTAGATTTCGTTCCTATAGGATCACATTAAGTGATAGAGACCTACTCCTATTAATATTCATCTAGATATCATGTCTATAGGACCGTAATTGAATAATTGGATACTGTTATTGCTATTTCTATCACATTGCTCGCCTAAAAAACATGCCTATAGGGATGAAGTATTTTAGAACCAGTTTCAATTGCCAACTCTAAGAAATTATGCCTATAGGATACTGTTATTTCCTAGAAAGTATGCTAATAAAATCAAACGCGAGTAATTTTGAGTTGTCAAACGGTTTTACTGCCTCATTCTGCAAACAATTTAGAAATCATGCCTATAGGGTTCGTAATACCTAAAATCTCCAAATTCGTTGTTCTAAACAATAGCACTGCCTGTACGCATGAAATCAAAATCACTTAGAAGCCATGTCTGTAGGACTTAATGACTCTAATTCGTCTTAATTCTGAAATTTGTCCACTGCCTATAATATGAACCTGCTCGCGTGCATTTGTTGCTTATATGTGGAGGTTAACTTGAGCCATTTATTGTCTTTATGTGTAGTCCTACATGTTTTGAATGTCGCCTAGTTTTAACATTCTTGGGTAACCTATGTAAAGTCTAGAACCACCCAAATAGTAGGTCCAAAAGCTCCTGGACCATAGGCATGGGACGGGTAGTGTACGTATAGGACACGACTTAGAATTGAATTAGAACGCTTTAGGTAAACAACTTCAACATAGTAACCAGGTAGCAGGAGATGATAGTCTCCGTCCGCTGAATAATATGAGCAATTTCTATCTAAAAGAAGTTACGAAGTATTATTTATGTTGCACGGGGTGATCCTTTAGGCTAAAAAACTTAGGACCCCTCTCTTTCTTCGTACACTTAGTCATCCAATATAGTCCGTTACAGCTGTATTCTTATATTTCTTTATGAGTTGTACCAATTCCACTGTGTTATAATGAAACTCTTCGCCTTTTATATCTCCCTTTGCTATTTGATCACATATCCTAATCCACAGTCTTAAGTTCGGCCGTGATCCACAGTTGTGAACCTCGAAGAGTGCCTAACACCTTATCTTTGAGGTAATTTGAGCCTTTGCCCGGGCTTTGGTGGCACCAACTAGTTAAAAAAGAGTTAATTGCATAATAGGTGCCCTAACGCACCTAAAAAATTGTTAGGTGGAGACTTTTCTTTTTTAATCTCTTCCTTAAAAGAGTTGTCACGCGTCAAAGTCCGATTTTGCGAGAAAAAGGGGCGCAACAGCATTATTCACTATAATGGTAGAAAGATACTTAGAATATACCTTAACTTAATTTTTCAAGAATCATCAAGTGTTTTGTAATTGTGTCTCATGCATCTTACATGATTTGTATTTCTTTTCGAAGTATTATGAAATGTTTGGATGTCCTTCTTTATGAACTTATTGAACTGTTTCGAATGATAAATAAGAAGTACAAAAGAGAATTTGAATTATATAATTAAAAAGATTTCAGAACTATTTTGGAAGTTCCTAAATATCTAAGAGAGGTTAGTAGCTTTAATGTTCTACGATGCCTCGAAACTACTTATGCCAGAGTAGGTTTAATAGTGCAGCGTTGGTTCGGGAAGTATAAAGTATAGCCTTAGTAAGTCATAAGAATGCGAGCATGCTAGAATCTTGAATAATATAGCACCACAGTGATGGAGCCTAAACGATCAGGCTGAGATCGTCCTTGACTTATACAAAAATAAAAAAATATGCCAGAGTCCTTGATGTTCTCCAGATTTAGAAGAGAGAAGAAAAAGGAATTATTTTTCATAAAATAAATGAAATAGATTTTTTAAGAAGTAAAGATGAGTCTTATTTATCGTTGTGATGGACACATATCTATAAAGGAGGGAGTGCAAACAATTAAGAAAAGTCATCATTCTTCTCACTCTAGATCAAGCGATTTGAATATGTTTCTAATACGTTTATTTCCGGATTCAAAAATGACTCATATTCGCAATTTCGATAACACTCTAGCCGCACCTGCTACTCTAGGTCATGTCGCAACTGCTACGAACACCATTGCAGCAAAGAAGTAGAAGGGCCACCCAGCTATAGCAACTCAGACCCACCAGACTAAACAAGCTGAACAGGTTGGGCGAGTACCTCCACCTAGAGAAGAGGATCAGGTTGATCAAGTTGGAACGGGCGTTCAAAACCAAGTTCCGCCACCACCCCAGCAACAACCTCAGCTCAACTGATCCTACCTCTAGAGATGGGTGAGGCTTTTGGTGTAGTTAAAAGTGCAATGACGATGTTTACCACCTTCACGGCCAGTCAGGAACGAGGAGGAGGGATGCTTCACCATGGGCAGGCAGACAGAGGGCTCCGTCATCATCTCTATGCAGCAAGTTTGTCAAGTTGAACCCTCTATATTTTTATGGAACTTTGCCTGAGCAGGACAATGTTCTATTATTTCTGTGAATTTTTTCGGTGTACGAGGGTGAAACTGACTAATTTTTATATTAAATTCGGACATAGAATTTTAATAATTTTTGAAATAAAATTTAGATGTTTAAAATCTATATAAAAATACTATAAGTCATAATAGTTAATAGTTTAAAATATATAGAAATATTTACAAAAAAAATATGGTCAATATTTTTTGGTTTGAGTCCCCTAATAGTAATAGGTTTACACAAATTAAAAAGGATAGAATAATTATTTTCATAACCCACAAATGCAAAAATATTGTTATCAAACAAAATAATATTAAAGAAAATTGAAGAGGAAAACATATAAAGACTTGGATAATAAAGACCTAACAAAAGTTAAAATATGAAGAACTTTCACGTCAAAGGTTCTGTCAAATTCATTTTTACGGCATGATATTAGTGTTCTTAGTTTCTAAAACGCAACTAATGACGCAACTAAGACACGATTGATAATGAAGTTTTTATGATCTACAAAGTTAATTACACATGTTTGCACAAGAATTATATGACGAGCCCATGCGTAACGCATTGGACGCATACCAATTGCTCGTTAAAAGAGCCAGCACATAAGCCAAAGCGAGTCTTAAGAGTGTCTCGCCTTGGGGGCAGTCCCAATTTTACCTAATCCCTATTTGACAAATGGAAACACAAGTAATTAGTAAAAGTCAAATACAAAGATTCAAAATTGATATTCGTCAATATTTTACATTTTGAAGTCTTCCTTATTTGAGATATAATTAAAGTACTCATATTTAGGATCTTAAAAGCAATCAAGAATTACCTTATATTAAATCACTTTCCTATTTGCATATTATAACATGACCATAATTTTTTTTGTCGTAACATAACTATAATTCATTCGATATTAGTTTGAGTTCTTTTAATTTTCTACTCAAATAATATTTTTCTCTTCAATGGCTTTTTTGTATAATATTTTAAAATGACACTCAACATTCAAAACAAATAACAAAAAAATAATTAAGAATATAAAAGAGAAAGATAGAGGGAGGAAGGAGAGAAAAATAAGGAAATAAGACATTCGAATAAGTTATATTTATTTATTTTTTCAACCAGCTAAATATAATAAATATTCATCATTCATCATTCATCATTTTCACGAACTTATATCTTTTAATTTATTTTATAGTACGAATATATTATTTAGTGACTTTTTGAAAAAAAATTTATATGCTCGCTAATATAGATAAAATAAAACTAGTTATATTAAAGGAACGAAAATTCTCTAACAATAGATTTTACAATGGAAAAAAATATAACTTAAGTTGTTTTCCAAATTTTTAGAACTTTGAAATTAAATATATTTTTTTACTATTTAGCTTTTTCTTATTTGAACTTTAAAATAATTACTAATATCTAGGATTTTAAGATCTTTCCTATTTGTACTGTCTAAAGTAATTAGCTATAGCTCATTCAGATTCCACATTAAAAATGTGTGTCTATATTTCCCAGTGAATATGGTCCATTAAAATTAAGATATTCGTTTAGTCATCTCTTTCATTTTTCTTTTGTTGGATGTTTTTAGAATTACTATTGGAAATTATTAGTTGACAAAATAGCCATTTAATTAATTTTTATATATAAGAATTCTTACTTTTAATTATGTTTTTAATATTTAAACTTCAAAATCAACTAAATGCTATATAGTAAATCTTTACTTATTTGAACTATGTAATATAGTAAATTTCTAAAAGAAAATAATAACACAGCAAAATCACACCATTTTGTAAATTCGTTTCCCATAAAGTCGTTTACATCCCTTTGAACTCCTTTTAGATTTAGGATTCGTTTGTCTCTAATAAAATTTTGATCGACTAATTTCTTATAAATATTTTAGGTGGAAATTTCAAGCAGTTATAATTCCTTGGTTTAGCCGTTTAGGGGTCCTTTTTCGGTTATAACACAAGAAATATCTCATTAGGAAACTTTTGAGCACGTTGAACTCCTTTCCGGTTGATGTTATAAATGTTAAGATTTTGTCCTGAATTTTTAATCTATTAGGATTTTATTTCTTAAAGGAAGGGAAAAAGACAATTCATTTCTTGGAAGACAATTTTTGCACATCTATAAATTGAGGATCTCTACTTCTCACAATAACACAATTGTATACGATGAAATCGGAGATAATGGACACCCCGATTTTCCGGTGAATAAAACGAAGAGCATGAACATACGAGATCAAAATTGAAGCTGGGAACTCTTTGTATCGAGGTTCGTGAAAAGTGAACGAAGTGCTCGCCATCGGACCTGATAAAATGATGCATCTCGGACTCAGGATGAGTTTTGAGACTTCAGAGAGCACAATGAACAGTATTACACAACGGATAGAGGGCCGTGATATCCCCAACCAACCGGATATCAAGGCGTGGATCTCGCTCGATGACGGTTCCAGGTTAGTAATTAATGAGTAAGGAAGACTTTTATCTTTTTTAGATTTGTATTAGGGATGGAACTTTTCTACCATATAAGGAGGAAGCTTTTCATGATAAGACATATTGTAACACACAAATCAAGGCAATACAAATACATTTTCTGCTTTCTAGCTACTGCACAAGTTGTTACTTAACTGTTTGTTCTTCATTCATAATTGGGTTCGAATCAAGGATCCGATCGAGTGCAAAACTGCTGTTCAATATAGATTTGGGCTAGGCCACAACATAGCATCTAGTTTGGTCATTTATTTTGTCTTTAAATAGTTCAAGTATTCTTGATTACAACAACAACAACAACAATAAATCCAGTATGTTCCCATCAGGTGGGGTTTGAGGAGGGTAGTCTGTACGTAGACCTTACCCCTACCTAACAGGTGGAGAGGCTGTTTCAAATAGACCCTAGGCTCAGGAAGGGTAATAAGAGCAAGAGGAAAGAAAGAAAGGAAGAAAGAGGGACGAGAAAAGAAAAAGGGAGAGATAAAGAATAAACAGTACCAAATAATAGCAACAGAGAATACGATACCTGAGGCGAACAAAACCACATAACGTAATAAAAATCTAAGAAGGGATATGCGTGCTATTAAGACTATCGGTGAGCAACTAAAAACTACCCACTAACCTTCTACATTAATCCTCGATCTCCACACTCTTCTATCAAGGGTCATGTCCTCAGTAAGCTGAATCAGTGCCATGTCATGTCTAATAACCTCTCCCAGTACTTTCTAGGCCTACCTCGACCTCTTCTCAAACTCTCCATGGACAACCTCTCACACCTCCTAACAGGAGCATCAATGCTTGTCGCGCCCTTTTTTGTCGCGAAATCGGGTTTCGACACGTGACAACTCTTTTAAAGGAAGGCTACTAAAAGATAGAGTCACCACCTAACGGATTAAGGTGCGTTAGGGCACCTATTTGCAAATAACTCTGGATTAACAAGTCTGCGTCACCAAAGTTGTTTTCTCTGCATCTTCTTCATCCATCCAAATTGATGATAACCCGCAAAGCAATCAACAAGGATTGGAGTTCATGCTTGGCGCAATTGTCGATCACTATGTGTATATTTGGTAGTGGGAAATCATCTTTGGGACTTGCTTTGTTTAAATCCCGATAGTCGACACATACCCTGACCTTCCCGTTTTTCTTCGGAACTGACACAATGTTGGCCAACCAAGTTGGATATTCAACTACCCTGAGGACCTTAGCTTTGATTTGCTTGGTGAATTCTTCCTTGATTTTTAGAATCATGTCTGGTTTGAACTTCCTGAGTTTCTGCTTTACTGGTGGACACATTGGATTGGTAGGTAGCTTATGAGCTACAATGGATGTGCTCAATCCGGTCATATCGTCATACGACCATGTGAAAATGTCTTCATACTCTTTCGATAAATGAGTGTACTCTTCCTTCTCTGATGGTGACAAGTGAATGCTTATGCGAGTCTCTTTGACTGCTGCGGAATCTCCCAAGTTGATTTATCTCAGTTTCATTCAGGTTGGACTTAGACTTATTCTCAAAATTCTCGACTTCTCAGAAAATTTCCTCAGGTATCATATCTTCTCCTTCTATTTCTTCCAAGTCACTTGTAAGGACCCATAAAATTATTAACCAAAATGGCGCCTAGTTAGATCTCCACGTTGTTATTGTTGTAGAAAATTCTTCGCGGCGAGCTTGCTCGCCGAGGTTCGGACCTTTTGGATTGAAAAGTACCCTTCGAACTTAGAAGAAATGTTCTCGAAATAATGCGCGTCTGCGGCCCATTATGCGGTCGCATAATCGATATGCGGACCGCATAATGGTCGCAAAGTGGATCAGAGGGTTGGCCTAGTTTAAGGCCAAATATACGACCTATTATGTGATCGCATAATCGATATGCGGACTGCATCTTGGTCACAGATTGCAATGGGATTTTTTCCCAGGGAGTTGTGCGATGCATTATGCGACCGCATAACTGTTATGCGGTGCATTACGCGATCGCATAACTGTTATGCGAGCCGCATACTGGTCGCATACTCGATCAGTTTCCCCACCCGGCTGAGGCCATTTTTGCAGCAGGTTTGCACGCCGTATTTCCATTCTGCGGTCGCATATGCGACCACACAATTGTGTCGGGGCACCCTTTTTGTCATTTTAAAACCCGAACCTACTGCATTAAAATAACCCTCCCTGATCAGTTAGAATCATTTTCTACTACATTTTAGAGTGAGAGAGAGAGTTCTAGGGGGGGGGGGGGGGGGGGGAAGCTAACTAACACCCAAAATCCATCAATTTGTGTTAAGCCCTTGAAGAGTATCAAGAAAGCTTTCACATTGCAGGTAAGGATCTAAGCTTAATCCAACAATTTTTAAATATCTTCTAAAAGTGAGTAACTACTTAGGTAATTCATGGGCTTGGGGTAAATATCTCTCGTGCATGTGACCCTAAGCTAGTAAAAGGGAAATCTTCCACTAAAAGGGGTGATATGGGTCTATAACGAATTAGTGGTGATAAGTATGATACTCAAATGAGCTAGGAATATGACCAGATTCCTAATTACAAGTTGATTGTGCTATTTTGTCAAATAGATTGAAAGAGCTAAAGGATTCTAGAAATTGTCGTAGGAATTAGGGATAAGACCCAATCCAGGTATGTATGGCTAACTCTAATCTTCATAAAAATAAACTCATTGGTTTCCAAATAGGTGGCATGAGTCCCTTACTTGATCATACTTTTGATTGTTTTTATGTGTTGAGTCGAAGGATTTCCCTTTCTTATTTGATCTAGTTGACTATCATGTCACCATGCTACTTGAAAATGTGAATTATGATCCTACATGCCCCTTCCATTATGTGTGCAATTCATTATATGTTGTTTCTGGTTAATATGAAGGATGATGCCATGGAACTGATAAAAAGGCGAATCAAACTCGAATTGTAAATCGTGTCCAAGTGCCAAGAACTGTGTGATAAACGGTGGAAGTGAAATGTGAATTGAGTAAATAAATGAAATGGTTATGTCCCAAAGTGAGATGGCTTAGCCGATCAGGCCGAGATCGGACGACATGCTGTACACATGGTGGCATTTACATTGGGAATTATGAATAAGAATTATGATGTTGGTGATGTCTCACTTGGGATGGCTTAGCCGGTCGGGCTGAGACCGGACTCCGTGTAAAAAGACACGGTGGCATTATAAATTGTGGCACTTGGCATTAAGATACTATTAATCAAAAGAATGGAAAAGCGAAACAAGAAACAATGTGACCCCTACTTGTGATTCTCAATTCATGTAAAGTGCTATGTGATTTCCATGTCTGCT
Source organism: Nicotiana knightiana (assembly GCA_005239525.1). Lineage (NCBI taxonomy): Eukaryota > Viridiplantae > Streptophyta > Magnoliopsida > Solanales > Solanaceae > Nicotiana > Nicotiana knightiana. Next base: position 150,479 of record ML392464.1, on the reverse strand, counting down.
TTCCTACTTGGTTATTGCTTATTCTATTTTAGAGTGGAACTGTTCATACATACTAGTACTATTCGATGGTACTAACGTCCCTTTTGCCAGGGGTTTCTACATCTTTGAATGGATGTAGGTGGTTCTATTGCAGGTAACACTGATCTCCGATAGAGGTGCCCTCACTCTTTCTCCTCATAGCAGTCTTGGTGAGCTTCGCTTATTATCGGGGTTATGTATAGTATATGTTGTCCTTCTTTTGCATAACTTACGATCTTTTGAGGTATCGCCGGGGCCTTGTTACCGGCATTGTCACGTTTGTCTCCTTGGTATCTATAGAGGCTCCGTGGACGTTTATGTGGGTCATGTATGGGTGGCGGGGATGTCATCGAATCAAGTTGTATGTTGAAATCCTATTTCACTTAATCATAAACTGAATGTACTTTTGGAAGCTTGATTATCATATATTGTATGTAAGGAAGAATGAACTAGCAACATATGCATATTTATATAACTGACCTCTCCTCAGGTTAATAAATGGTGATGCGTTCCTTTTTTCTTGAATATGAATGAGTCGTGTAGGACATGTTTGCAAGTCTTGCTCGACCGGGTCCACTCAGTTGAGCGTTGGTCGCGCTCCCCGAGGTTGGGGCGTGACATCACTATCCTTATGTTGTGTTGTATCGTTACATGTCATAGTCGTTGGTTCATCAAAATAAGAAATAGTAATGCTGTAGAGAGAAAGATATGAAAGATAGTAATAATCAAACATCAAGCCAATGATAAATATTAAAATGTCAAACAAAGCAATTTTAATGACTCAAACAATGTTTTCCAAAACGAAATACTGAAAACAAAGAAAATTTTTTTAAAACAAAAATGCTCAAGAAGAATAGTTTTCAAAATAGATGACACTAGCAGCCATGCTACCCCGGGACTCGTCGGGCCCTTGATGGTGTGGCTTTCCTATTTCCGAGGACGACTCCTTTCTCCACTGTCTGGATGACGAGGCCTTCCTCCTCCTCCTCTTCAACTATTACACTCCAATACTTGTCTTCCTTTTATAAAAATAAATTCCTCAAACCAGCTAGCACTTCATCCTTATATGATCCCCATATCAGATCGGTCTTATGGAAGGATTGGCTCAGATGCGGTATTGGTTGTTCAAGGGGGTAATAAGGACCGCGCCATGGTGGCGAACAATTTTGATACTCATGCCAGGTGTAATGATATCCTATTCCAAAGGTCGTGCCATGACGTTTTAGCTGTATTGGTTTGGCAATACCTTGGAGATTCTTCCCGAGCCCTTTACCGGGTTCATACCCTGCCCATGCTAGTATGATCTCTATTTTTCTGCTCCACCACTTGTCTTTCTCAATTTCATTGACGCGCTCAATGCGATGATGAGTCTCTCCACCCAATTTTCTTCTATTTTCCATGACTGGAACAATTTGATTGGTATAAATGGGATTACTCCCGTCTCCATGGATGATCACCTCCTGATGGTTCCATTTAAACTTTACAGCCTGGTGCAAAGTGGAAGCCACAACCCCAGTGGCGTGTATCCAAATCCGTCCCAACAATAAGTTTTATGAGGCTGATATGTTGATTACTTGGAATTCGACATCAAACCAGGTGGGGCCAATTTGTAAGCAAAGTTGGTTTCCCCGATCATGGCCCTTTGAGATTCCTAGAATGCTTTTACGTTCATAGTTCCTGCCCGTATTTCATGCAATCCTTTGACCAATCTCTTCAGAGTCGCTAATGGATAGATGTTGAGACTGGAACCTCTATCTATCAAAACACTGGCAATGAACTTATTTTCGCACTGTACCGTGATATGCAGCGCCCTGTTGTGGCTTAACCCTTCTGGTGGCAATTCGTCTTCATGGAAAGTGATTTTATGGCTCTCCAGTACTTATCCTACCATGTTAGCCATTTATCCGCTAGTGATATTGTTGGGCACGTAAGCTTCGTTCAATACCCTCATCAAGGCGTTCCTATGTGCTTCAGAATTCTACAGTAATGATAGAATAGATATCTGAGCAGGGGTTTTGTTCAAATGGTCCACTACGGAGTATTCCCTTTCTTGCACCTTTAAAGATCCTTTGGGCCAGTTTCAATGATGGGCTTCTTAGAAGCAGCTTCTTACTTGTTCCCCCAAAGTGCTTAGGTGTGTAAACTTTACCAGTCCTGGTTATACCTTGTGCGGCACCAACTTCTTCCATTTTTGCTTTTCCTTTTCTCCTGGCATCTGTAACATACTCCAAGGTACGTCTTTTGAATTAAAGGATGGTGCGGGTGCTACCATCACAGTGAAGGGTGTGGTCATTTCTGCTTTAAACGGAGCAGGTGCAGCTGCAGGTGTTGTTACTTCCACCTCGGACGGGGTCGGTGCGGCTACTTCAACTTTGACTGGTGGCTGTATCTATACCACAATAGGATTAAGAGTGACCACATGCTTCTTGGTGTCATCCCCTTCTCGAATAAGCCTAACTGACCCTTCCGAGTCCCATTCTTTGTCATTCTCTATCACGTTCCCCCCCTCACCCCTGTGATCTGGGAGGGTATTGTTGCGGATGTTAGGTATATTTTCCTTTGCTTGTATGACCTTGGTATCAATTAGTGTCTGGATCTTGTCTTTCAGAGTGAGACGTTCATCAATGGTATGACCCTTCATGCCAGAGTGGTATGCACATGTTTTATTTGGATTGACCCATTGTGAGGAGTTTTCCATGGCAACAGCGGGAATAGGAGTGACATGACCAGCAACTTTCAGCCTTTCGTATAATTGATCGATAGGTTCAGCAAAAGGGGTATATCTTTTGGGCGGTCTGCGGTCAAAATTTGGTCTGGGTTTCTGATAGTTCTGGCGGGCTGGGGGTGAGTGGTAATATGTTGGCTGGGTGTTCTAAGTATGGTAGGCGGTGGCGGGTTGCGGATATCTCGGAGGTGAAGGCTGATTTGTAGGTGGAGGTGTTTGATATTTAAGAGGAGATTTTGGACCTTGGTCCACCATCACGGCCCTTACTTCCTTCTTTTAGAATATACCCCCTGACTGCAAAGCTTTGTTCGTAGCCTGTAATGCCTCGAAATTACTTACCATTCCGCTCTTGATTCCTTCTTCAATTATTTCCCCCAATTTGATGATATCAGAGAATTTGTGATTTTCGATAACAATTAACCTTTCGTAGTACTGCGGATCTTGGGCCCGGACAAAGAACTTGTTCATATATTCTTCTTCCAATGCCGTCCTTACTTTCGTAGCTTCCGATCTCCACGAGTAGCATACTGGCGGAAAGTCTCTGTCGGCTTCCTTTTGAGATTCTAGATATAGAAGAAATCTGGTGCATTCTCCGTATTAAACCTGAACCAGATCCATGAAATACGATGCCATGCTTACCCAGATAACCCACTTCTTTGGATTTTAACTGATGTACCAAGATAGGGCGTCTCCAGTGAGGCTCCTTATGAATAATTTAATGCGAATCCTTTCATCCTTTCCAACTCCTACGAGTTTGTCACAGTATGTCCTTAGATGCAGCTTTGGGTCACCTGTTCTGTCAAACATCTCGAACTTGGGAGGTTTGTAAACCTCCGACAGTTCTACGTCCGGCTGAATACACATATCTTCATAGTTCAAACCCTCAATGACTTTAGCCCCTTCGACGCCTTGGACTTGACTTGTGAGCTTCTTAAAATCTGCTGCCATATTCTTAATGAGCAGGTTCTTCTCGGAAGATTCTGGTGTGTATGGGGTTTGTTAAGTGGGGTGAGGTAGAGTTTCTACATATATGGGGTTATTTTGATGGATACCAAGGGTTTGGGTGTAGTGGTGATCATTGGTTGAGTTCTGCGGATCGAAGGTAAGATGTGGTATATTTTGAGGAGTATGGTAGGTAGTAGTTTGCGGGTATTGTGTTGGATGATGTTGGTGTTGAGGAGGAGTTAGTACTAGTGGAGGATTGGGATTTTGGGGAGGTGTGGCATATTGATGAGGTGTGGGAGGATTTTATGGATGCTGGTTTAGTGTGTTTTGAGGAGGCGCTGGGTTTTGGGCGTTCTATTGGTTGATATCTGGGACGTTCAAGGTGACGGAGAGGTTTGCCAAGTTATGGACCTACTCAAGTTCCCCTTATAACTCCAATATTTTCTGCTCCAACCATAGAACCAAATCATTCTGTGCCGGAGTACTCCGACCATCTAAAGTTTCAATATTTTTTGCATGCGTAGCGTTGTCTTTCCTGATACCGCTCATGTCATCCATCTTATCCTTTACCTTATTTTTATGATCACTTGGAGGAGGAGGAGGTGGAGGGACTCTGGATTTGGTAAGACATTCTGATGATGTCAGTATGCATGAACCAACCTTAGGGGGTGGGAATAATAAAAACAAATAAAAACAAAAAAGGTAAACAAGTCAGTAGGGAATTTTGAAAGGATATTTGATGTATTTAAACATGTATTGCGGAATTATAAATTCGTGTCCTAATTTGGGGACCTCACTGTTACCGAGGTAGGCCTAGTGACGTACAGATTTGAAGAAACTTAGTGCCGACAGTTGCCTCATTTCATTAATGTAATAAAGAGATCAAACCTTTAAAACAATAATAAAAAAGAGTTACTAGTGGCATTTGCCTTATTACAATCAAATTCTAAAACGACTCTAGAAAAATAAGTAAACAAAAATTCTAATCTATTTGGTCCCGGAGGGACCTTCTCCAAGCTTGGCCTTCTTAACCCCATCGATCAGATTCCCCTGGTCGCGCATGTCCAGCAACATATACGCCCTTGCTAGGTGCCCTCCTTCTTTTCCTTCTGCGCTCTAACAATCCGAGACCCTTTTCCTCATCTTCCCCTCAAGTTCCATCAAACCCTACTCTGAATACTCCAACATCTCTGTTGCTTTTCTAGCGATTCCTCTCCATTCATTGATTTCTTTCATATCCACTTTGTGTTGTTCAAAATGTCTGGCCTCAGATTCGAAAACTCTTTTGCATAAACTCTTGTATTTGACTTGTGCCTCGGAAGCGTCGTATATGAATCTATTTCCCCGATAAATCCCTGGCTTGACTTCTCCTACTATATCATCATCCAACCATTACGAGTAGAAATACACATGACCGGCATGATGTCGATCTGGCTCAATGGTATCCTTTTCCACAATGATCTTTAGATGACACATGTGTTGTGCCTCACACTTGAATGGAATGGAATTACCTTGGAAGTCTGTTTTGTAATGAACCATCTTGGAGACTCGTGGTATGACCTGTTTCCTCCCATCTTTCCTCATGACTCTGATGGGAGCATAATGATAGATACCCCTTTAATCCGATTAGCACCAGATGAGGAACATCTCTTGACCTGATGATGAATTCTCTAGTAGGGAACCACTCGAACATCCAATGGACCTTGTTATCAGTCAAATTGCTAAAGAAATGTACCCAATCCACAACGTTTCCTGGTTGTGCAAACATGTCTGGAATGCAAGTCATTCTTTTTGGATGGTGAAAAGATATGTGGTCATTCCATGGCCGTCGGGGGAATTCTTGACGGTATTGTCCCCTTTGAAGATGTTCCAACAACCATATTTGTAGTAACAAATTACATCCCTCAAAATGCCTAAATCCTTTCTTGCAATGGTCCAAAGCTCGGTATATCTCTGCCACGATCATTGGGACAATAGTGTAAGTCTGTCCCTCAATTCCTTCCATTAAGGTCTTGGTAACCATAACTAAGCGAGTGTTGATTCCTTCTCCTTGTATTGGGAATACCAGCATCCCCCAAAAACAGACGATGAACACAAAAACTCGGTGATGAGTCCAACCCAGAGAAGTGATGGAAAACTCATCATGATATATACGGTAGGACGTGCTCTGCCCATAACACTCGTAAAGGAAGTCGAAAGGAATATAAGACTTCTTCAGGCAAACTAACTCGTCATTCTTTATAAAACCCATCATTTTCAGAAACCCTCGAGAAGTGCGATTTTTCGGTACCTAAAGACCAGGGTTATCCGAGGGAATCCCAGCAAAGCCTCCTATTTCCTCAAGAAGGGGACTCATCTCTATATTACCGAAACGGAAAACAACCCTCTTTTCATCCCAGAACATAGTAGTGGCCTCGATTAGTACATTGTTTGGCTGAATGTCCAACAAAGACGGTAGATTTCTGAGAATTTTTTTCACATGTTTTTTGTCGCTTGGCGAGAGATTTTCCCACCGGTCTAGAAATAGAGGTGAGATACTTCAGACCATGCCGAACCTGGGGACTTCGTGCCTCATTTCTACCAAACAAATAAAGTTAGCCCTCTCCCCTCCGGATTTGACTGTTACACATTAATGATTAACATATCGGCACGTTTTCTCCAAATAATGCACATATCATGATTGTGCCCGTTGAGATTATGGAAATCCCGATGGGCTTTGGATAAGGTTTGCCTTATATAATTATTATGCGGAAAACATTCTAACCCGTACTAGGTTCAAACATGATGCATGCACAGTTAACATCAGAGTGGGGTTTTCTATAAGAGTCTAGACCGGTACCCTCAAGGTTACAACTTGAGAGTGAAAGGCACAGAACCGTCTGCTGCATCACTGATCGACTAGCTTTACCGCAAATAAGCCTTTCCAAATTTAAAAGGGTGATATAGGAAGAACACGGTCACTCATCAAGTGCCGCTATGGTATTAATTGCGCACGAGTGGAATATGATGTACAATATGTAATTATGCAAAGATAAAACATTACGTTGTCAAGTATTTTGCAAGATGAAGCGATAAATGCACTATTTAATAAATGTAAAGATAGAAAAGAAAGAAAAATAAGAAAAGAGTTAGTTTGTATAATGGAAAAATTATAATAAAGAGATAAAAGGGGTAGGGATTGGGAAAGACATAACAACTAGTTTTTAAAAATTGGAGCAAGGGAACAATATTGGGAAATAACGGAGGGGATGCATATTATGACCAGATTAAGCGAGGAATTGCATGTAAGTTCATATAAAGGAGAAAATAGGGAAGGGGTGTGCATGTGGCAAATAAAAGGGAGAATGTGAGTGGGATGTTCAAAATAAAGACACGCTTATCGAGAGAGACTAATTCATACAGACCAAGTTCATTATGGTAAGAGCCTAAGGAAATCCTCAGCAGAGTCGCCATGCTGTCGCGCCCCTTTTTCTCGTGAAATCAGATTTCGACAAGTGACAACTCTGTTAAAAGAAGGGTATTAAAAGAGAGAGTCGCCACCTAACGGATTAAGGTGCGTTAGGGAAACTATTTGCAAATAACTCTGGATTAACCAATCCGTGTCACCAAAGATCGGGTAAGGGCTCAAATTATCTCGAGCAAAAGGTGTTAGGAACTCCTCGAGGTCCACAACGGTGGGTCCCGGCCGAACTCAAATTATATGAATTAGTGTAAGAGAAAATAAACACTTGCACAAATAAAAGAATTACTTTAAACAGAAATGGGGGGTCCTAAGTTTTTTAGCCTAAAGGATCACTCGTGCAACATAAATAATACTTCGTAACTCCCTCAGGACGGGGTGTTACTCATATTATTCAATGGGAACAGACTATCATCTCCTGCTATCCGATTACTATCTTTAAGTTGTTTACCTAAAGTGCTCTAGTCAATTCTAAGTCGTACCCTATGCGTGCACTACCCGTCCCAGGACTATGGTCCAGGAGGCATTTGGACCTCTATTTCAGGGTAGTTCTAGACCTTAACTTAGGTTGCTCAAAAAAGAAAATACTAAGCGACATACAAAAACATTTTAGGACTTTCAAATAGAATAAAGTATGGGCTCAAGTTAGCCTCCGCATTTAGACATCAAATGCACGCCAAAACTGGTTAACATTTTGACAGATTTTAATTAATTAATAGTAGAATCCTATAAGCAAGATCTCTATATGATATTAAACGAATGAGTATACAGTTATACGCAAAGCCAGTTTCTTAGTGCGATTCCCAAAACCTATATAAGTTTGCCTACTGTTTTTTAGCATAACGAGATTAAGCTTACTAGCATGATATCTAGGCGTTGTATGCGATAATAAATAGTGGAAATCATAGAAACATATCCAGAATTACTTGTTTTAATCCTATAAGCATGCTTTCTAGTAAGGGTAACAACATAGTGTTTGGAAACTTATAAATAAACAGGCGGAAATGATAATTCAATTGATTCAAACCTATAGGCATGCTTTTTACAATTAATCCTATTTTAGATCTTATAGTCATGATTTCTATAAATCGTGAACAGAACAGTATAAAACAGGATTTTGCACATATATTGAATCATACCATTTCCTATAGGCATGGTCTTTAACAAGCAAAAATAGAACAACATTGAACCAATCATTGAACTTATGGGCATGGCAGATAACATGCGATGACTGAACATAATAAGGTACCTATATGCATGATTTCTAACATACAACATTTAAAAACACAATATCGAACATATAGGCAGGATTTCTAGCCAACTTCATTGCAAATGTAAAATAAAAATCCTTTCCCAATTTCACTAACACCCCAGAATTGTTACTACAAATAATTATTATAGACCATAATTGAATGTAGTAAATTAAATAATAGATATAACTATAGGGAGCCTACAGCGGGCCCAAATTCACCTGGACAGGCCAAGCCTTCCAATCACAACAACACCAAAATCTCATGCTCATAAATACAAAATATCAGCTGTTGACGGATTCACCCATTAGACATATATCAAGGCTGAGCATACAGAACCCAGGACCCTAGTGTATCAGAGTTCCAAAGGGCTTCACGAACCCAGGGAAGTGCTCACACTAGGGAGGTTGATCAGAAACAATTCAGAGAAAGACTAGGGACCATGTCCTAGTGTGTCAGAGTTCACAAGGGTCTCACATGAACCCTGAGGACTGCTCACACTAGGGAGTTCAAATAATGGAACCTAAGTAGCCTTGGCTTTCAGGCGGCTAAGAATAAGAATTCAGAAGGACTAGGGGAGTGGAATGAGATTAGGGGATCCACTGAAGGACAAAAATCACGTATACAAACAATGCAACAGACATGCTTGAACTTAGACAGGCTTAGTTAAGTTTCAGGAAATAAACTCAATCACATGCTAACAAGCCAAGTCATAAGACAAATTTATAGTGGTAAAGAGGATCCCGATTAGGCTAAGTGCAGAAACTAGTGTCATAAGAAGAAACCAAATAGCAATAGACCCTGGCAGGATAAAAAATAATTAGGGTAATTATTAGAGGTGTCAAAATATGATGAAAACAAGATCAAACAAGTCACATTATAATATATTCAACAAACAGACTTGTAATTTTATTAATGTATACATCTATACATAGTTAACTATTCTATAGTCGGATATATGGGAACATGTTCAAATAACAAACTTAAACTTCAAGAGATTACTATTAGTGACATATGGGTTAAGCATGATCGAATTAACAGGCTCAAAGTAGATTTAAGCATATCTCAAACTACAAAATGTAATAGCATAACATAGTCTAATTGAAGTAACACATTAACAGAAATCAGAATGAAAAGACAAATGATAACTCACCAGTTAAGATGAAGCAAGGAAGAAGAAAATCCAAAGATATTGTGAATATCACCAAACAAATCAGAAACTTAACAATTTTTGGCCTTGGCTTTAAGCCGGCCAGAAATCATAATATAAAACAATATTCAAGAATGAAAAGCAAAAAGCCTTGGTTTTTGTAGTGTTCTTAAGGAACTTTTTGAACATCAAACTTAATCAAAGGGGAGTGGGGAGGGGTTTAAATAGTGTAATAACTAACACATAAATATGGAAATACTTAATTCAACACTAAAAAGACAAGAACTTAAATCAGTAAGGAAGAAAAATTTGAAACCCTAGTTTTAGGTAAAAATACATAAAATCGGCAGAAAATAAGGCAAAGTATCCCATATTGCATAAAATGAACATAGACAGGAAATTATTTAAAAGAGAACAAAGAATCGAACCAGATTTGGTTCGATTAAAAAGGATCTGAAACCCTAATTTAGGTCAAGTAAAGGAAATCGACAAAAATAGGCAGGTTCTCACATAATAAGGCGAGGATAGACAAGATAGTACCCAAAATCAAAGCTTGAACCAGTTTTGGTTCAAATCAAAAGAGAATCTGTAAACCCTAACCTTAGGTTTAAGTACAAATCAGCAAAATACGAACAAATTAGGCTCACACGTTACAAAATAACGTGTGTGGACAAAATGTCGTTCAGATTCAAAAGATGAAGATCGATTAGGACAGAATCAAAGTGGGGTACTTGCCATATTTAGGCAAGTACTAACTAATATCGTAAAGAATCGACAAATAAAGGAAATATGTTGAAATGGTAAGTAAATGGGAAGAAAATCCCATTAGGAACGGGATTTGGGGAGGATTTTGGAGAGGCGGCGGGCTAGGGTTCTTCAAAGGAGGGGAGTAGAGAGGCGACGGATTAGGGGAAATGGGGTTAGGGTTTGGGAGGTGGGGATATAAGGAAAGTGGTGGGATGTTTATGAGCCATTGATCATTTTTGATCAATGATTGGGATTGGAGCGAGGCTGGGTCGGGTTTAATTAAATGCATAAGGGTACTGGGGTAGTTGGGTTAATTGTAGAATCAGGGACATATTTGAAATACCCAATTTTAATAAATAAATAATTTATGAATATAATAGATAAATAACAAAAAATATTTTTGTGTATGCAAATGATTAAAAATAATTATTTAACATTATAAAAATACAAAAGGTTATTTTTTGCATAAATAATGTAATTATATGTACATATGGGTTATTATTGCAAAATGTGCAATTTACCCTTAAAATGCAAATATAATTATAAAAAATGTACTAAAAATATTTAATACCTAATATGGGTGTAAATGATAAGTTTATATGATAAAATAATCATAAAAATAATTTTTAAGGTAATTAATAGATATTTATATAGTAAAATGCAGAAATAAATTGATTTAAAGCCTTTAAAAATTATGAGAAATACTTGTATATGCTTGTAAATCAAATGATGATGCATATGCACTATTTTGAATATATATATATATATATATATATATATATATATTCAAAATAGTGCATATGCATCATCATTTGATTTACAAGCATATACAAGTATTTCTCATAATTTTTAAAGGCTTTAAATCAATTTATTTCTGCATTTTACTATATAAATATCTATTAATTACCTTAAAAATTATTTTTATGATTATTTTATCATATAAACTTATCATTTACACCCATATTAGGTATTAAATATTTTTAGTACATTTTTTATAATTATATTTGCATTTTAAGGGTAAATTGCACATTTTGCAATAATAACCCATATGTACATATAATTACATTATTTATGCAAAAAATAACCTTTTGTATTTTTATAATGTTAAATAATTATTTTTAATCATTTGCATACACAAAAATATTTTTTGTTATTTATCTATTATATTCATAAATTATTTATTTATTAAAATTGGGTATTTCAAATATGTCCCTGATTCTACAATTAACCCAACTACCCCAGTACCCTTATGCATTTAATTAAACCCGACCCAGCCTCGCTCCAATCCCAATCATTGATCAAAAATGATCAATGGCTCATAAACATCCCACCACTTTCCTTATATCCCCACCTCCCAAACCCTAACCCCATTTNTATATATATATATATATATATATATATATATATATATATATATATATATATATATATATATGAGTAATATGAGGTTAAAATTAGGTACCAACAATGCTTCTTCTCTTAACATGTCCAAACCATCTCAGCCTCGACTCCCGCATCTTGTCCTCCACGGAGGCTACTCCCACTATGTATCGGATAACTTCATTCTTGATCTTATCTTTCCTGGTACACCCACACATTCATCGCAACATCCTCATCTCCGGTACTTTAATCTTCTGCACGTGGGAGTTCTTGACTGGCCAACACTCAGCCCCATACACATAGCCGATCGAACCACCACTCTATAAAACTTACTAAGTCTTGGAGGCACATTCTTGTCACATAAAATACCGGGGGCGAGCCTCCACTTCATCCAACCAGCTCCGATGCGATGTGCGACATCTTTGTCAATCTCCCTGTTACCTTGTATAATAGACCCAAGATACTTAAAACTCGCTCTCTTAGGGATAACTTGAGCATCAAGATTTACCTCTACGTCTTCTTCATGGGTCCCATTACTAAATTTGCACTCCAAGTATTCTGTTTTGGTTCTACTCAATTTGAAACCTATAGACTCCAAGGTCTGTCTCTAAACCTCCAACCTCGTGTTAACTCCGCTTCGCGTCTCGTCAATTAACACTATATCATCGGCAAATAGCATGCACCAAGGCACCTCCCCTTGGATGTGTCGCGACAGTACATCCATCGCTAAATCAAATAAAAATGGGCGAAGATCCGACCCCTGGTGCAACCTCATCAACATAAGAAATTATCTGAGTCACTACCCATAGTCCTCATCCGAGTCTTAGAATCGTCATACATATCCTTAATCGCCCTAATGTATGCTACCGGAACGCCGCTAGCCTCCAAACACCTCCAAGGGACATCCCTCGGGACTTTATTCTATGCTTTCTAAAGGTCAATAAACACCATATGCAAGCCCTTCTTCCTCTCTCTGTACTGCTCCACTAATCTTCTTACTAGATTAATCGCTTCCATAGTCGAACGCCCTGGCATGAATCCTAACTGATTCTCAGAAATAGACACTCACATCCTCACCCTGGCATCCACCACCCTCTCCCAAATCTTCATAGTGTGACTCAATAGATTGTTACCCCTATAATTGTTACAATTTTGGATATCACCCTTGCTCTTGTAAAGCGGAACCATCGTACTCCACCTCTATTTTTCGGGCATCTTCTTTGTCTTAAAAATAATATTAAATAGCCCAGTGAGCCACTCCAAACTTGCTCGCCCAGCGCTCTTCCAGAATTCCACCGGGATTTTGTCTGGCCCTGTTGCTTTGACCTTGAACATCTTACGCATCGCCCTTTCCACCTTCTCTATCGTAATCCGCCTACAGTACCCAAAATTCTGCCGACTCTCGGAGTGCTCCAACTCACCCTACACAATAAGTCTATACCCCTCCTCATTCAACAGTTTATGGAAGTATGTTTGCCATCTTTTCCTAATAAGTTCCTCATCCATCAATACTTTTCCATCCTCGTCCTTGATGCACTTGACTTGGTCTAAGTCACGAGCCTTCCTCTCCCTCACCTTGGCCAACCGGGACAACTTCTTTTCCCCGCCTTTCCCTCGAGCTCCTCATACAAATGAGCAGACACCGCATTTTTAGCCGTTGTAACTTCTAACTTTGCCTCTTTCTTTGCCTTTATGTAACACTCTTTTTAAGTCCTTTTTTCCTCCTCGTTTGTACTCTGCATTAGCTTCAAATAAGCAGTTTTCTTAGTTTCCACTTCACCTTGTACCTCACCATTCCACCACCAGTCCCCTCGATGACCCCCAAGAGAGCCCTTCGTGACCCCTAAGACCTCTGTAGAAGCTACCTTAATGCAATTCGCAGTCGTGAACCACATACTAGACGCGTACCCCTACTCATTTAGGCCCTTATAGTCAACAACTTCACCCTAACTCCTGATCCTTGTCCTTAGTCAAGTTACCCCCACTTGATTTTAGGTTGCCTACACAGTGCCCTCTTCCTCCTACTCCTCTTGATCTCCAGGCCCATAACTAGGAGCCTATGTAGGGTCTTGAGGTGATCACGTGGGATGACCTTGCAATCAGTGCACAAACCTTTATCGCATTTCCTGCAGAGAAGATAATCAATCTGAGTCTTGCCTATTGAATTCCGGAAAGAGACTAGGTTCTTTTCCCTCTTCGGAAAACTCGAGTTAGCTATAAACTAATCAAAAGCTCTAGCAAAATCCAATAGTGAATTATCTCCCTCATTCCTATCCCTAAAATCGAACCCGCCATGCACATCATCATAACCCCTAACATTAGCCCCAATATCGCCATTGAAATCTTCGCCAATGAATAACTTCTCTGTTTGCGGGATACTACGCCACCATCTCGTCCAAATCCTCCCAGAATTGCTTCTTGACATCCTGGTCCAAACCTACCTGAGGAGCTTATGCACTAATCACGTTTATAGTAAGCCTACCAACTACAAGCTTAATACTCATCAACCTACCATTTACCCTCCTAACCTTGACCATGAGCTCCCTGAGGTCCCTGTCAACTAAAATACCTACCCCATTCTTACCCCTAATGCTTCCTGAGTACCATAGTTTAAACCCGTCTACATCCCGTGCCCTAGTACCCTTCCATCTAGTCTCCTGAACACACACTAGGTTGATCTTCCTCTTCTGAAGAATCTTACCTAACTCTATAGACTTCCCCGTCAACTTCCCAATGTTCCAAGACCCAACTCTTAGCCTAGAGGCTTTCTTACCCTCCTTCCCACCCATGGACCCCACCCCAGCCCCAACCGAGGACATGACCTTACTCTCACATCGTTCACTACCGCCACTATAAGTAAACGGTATTAGGTAAAACTACTCCTAAGAACAAGTAAAAGGAACGAAGGACTACAAGGAAGGAACCCGAGATCTAAAATCAACTCAAAGGCGCTGCTACGAGAATAGTAATGCGAGCAGACACTAGAACAGTGAATATACCACGTCTAAGAAATTACCCCTATGCAAACAACTAGCAGAAAAGATATAAAAACAAGCAAATGTTGTCTACCAAAAAAATCAATTCAACTACGGGTTACCGACAAGGCAACCAAAACTAATAGATGTGTACACAAACAAAAATTTCGGGCAAGGCAACAGTAAATAGATGTGCAAAAGTACAATTTAAGAAAGATGGAACCTGGATTACAGTCGGGATGTCCGGACGCGCTTCCCAATCCGCTTAATGTTGCTGCCTCCCGAACCCGTGTGCTCCGGCAAGAAAATCTCAATAATAAACTTTTTGCTTCTCCCTCTTCTTTTCAAAATCTTGTGAGACTGATAGGGTGGGTAGTGGAGATATATGGCGGTGATCGGCAGTGAGATATTGGAGGGACAGAGATTGGTGGAGATCCCTTGGTGAAGATCCCTTATAGCGATGGAGAAAGATAAACGATGGGTGATCATGATAGGAACAACAACTGAAAATGAACCTTCTTTTACGACTTCCGTAATCAGCAACCAGAAAAAGAAATCAATCGATTATGCAACAATTGATTGATTATGCCTTGAGAAATCCAAATCTCAAGGCATATCCTTGATTTGTATTGAATCAATCTACATATCCTTAAAATCGCATACAAATTTAATTGGTAACCAATTTTAGGGTATACAGTTTGGCACCCAACGTGGGGATAAGGATAATAGTGATGTTTTGATACAAATCTCCATAACACGTTCTATTTTACACTTGTTGTTTCAAGTCTTAATTTCACTATAGCTTAAAAATGTAAAATTCTTAGTTTCCCAGTTGAACATTGACGATGAGTCTGGCCATTATGGCGAAAGCAATAATGTGGTGCCTTAGGACGAGGTGCTGTCGAGCCCCCTTTTTTCCTCCTCGTGGAATATCGGGTTTATGACATTGGTTGGGACAACTCTTTCCTTTTGGGAAAGGGGTTTGCACATTTTGAAGAGTCGCCACCTAACGATTTTAACGGTGCGTTAGGGTACCTAAGGGGTTCAATTATAACTACGTTACTAAATAGATATTTGGGTAAGGGCTTGAAACTATCCTAAGGGGAAGGTGTTAGGAACCCTTCAGGATCCACAAGTGTGGTTCCCGGCCAAATGGTTTCATGAATTTGTACAACTAGCAAATAACAAATAAAGGCTCAAATAAAAGGGGATTTAAGTCTTAGGCATATGGATGTTTAAAAAAAGTAGAAATGATTACGAACTAGCGTATACAGGTGTCCTAGGTTTATAATAATATGGATCACATCAATGCAATAGCCGGTAATCACTCTTCGAAGAGGGGCTACACGTGGTATTAGCGCACCGGTCATCATATCCATATTCTACCCTTCCCACTCCGTGAAGGTAATTAAAGCGTGTGTTGGTCACAGATTCTATTACGTGTTATTACCCGTCCTATCCTATCAGTCTTGGAGGAGGCTAGGACTACTATCCTACGAGGAAGTACTAGGTTGACCCCTAGGTTTAAAGGAAAACATTCTAAGCGACAAACAACGATAATTAGGACTTCAGATAAGGGAAAATAAATAAGAGCGGGTACGAGGCCCAAGTATTCCTCCACAGATTATGCACATGATTAGCACGACTCAAACACAAGTAAGGCCTTATAAATTGCAGAACCTAAGGCATGATATCTAGGTGAGAATGCAATAGTGAGCCAGCTTTATTACTGATTTCAGAAGATGAATTTTATCAGCTTCTCACTGATTAAGACCATTAATAGTCAAGCAGCAGGTATAAAGGAGTATGTTTCCAGTTTTAATAGATTTAAAACCTAAAGCTTGCCTACGTATATGATAACACCCAGTAATTATCAAGATTATTAAAGAAACTATTACAAGTTAGTTTGCCTAAACATGCTGCACTTAGGTGTTGCAAAAATACAGAACTATTACTAGTTGTTTGGAAACATGGTGAAATTATTTTCTTTAGGATCTTTGTCATGCAATCAGTAGTTAAACTAGGTGTTGAATGAGGTCCTAAGACATGATACCTAATATGCACACATAGGGATGCAGAATGGGTGATATGCAGAATTCCTAGGCAGGATTTCTAAATGCATAAGGTCACAGTATTTGAACATGCTATGCAACAAGTATGAGGATGACTTATTTAATAGCGCATTATTATCCTAAGCACGATTCCTAGGTGTAACACAACATTACAGCGATATTAGAACTGGTTTCCATGAATAACAGGTTTATATTAATAATTAATCCTAGAGCATGATTTCTATATGATAAATGATAATGCCATAATAGGATGCTGAAACAGTAAACATGGGCCTAAGGAACAAGATATCTAATGCATGATATGCTCGCATACAATCAGCCCTAAGCATGAATTTCTAGTGCACACGTAAGAAATGTAAACCTAGAGGCATGATATCTACCCTTTAACATGGATAATCTATATAACTACCCTTCCCTTTCAACTATCCATTCCCAAATATCTGTTTACAAATTATTATAGGCTAGGAATTATGAATTACACAACCAAAAGAAAAATAAGAAGTTACTTTTATAGGGAGCCTTCAATTAGGCCCATATCTTCCAAACGTCAATGCCTTTGCGTCCCTAAGGACCTCAAGGGCTCCCGGGAAGTGCTCACACCCATACATAGCCAAAGATTTAATTATGTGTAGTGTGGGACGTGCCGGCCTTGTGTGTCAGAGTTTAGAGGGCACTCAAGGGTCCCAAGGTAATGCTCACATGAAGGGGGCTGAGCTTAGACTTCTAAGAGTATATGCGTGAGTGCTTTTTATTTAAAAGGATTTAAGTAAGAAAACGGTTTTGAGAAAGGGTAAGTAAGAAAACAGTTTTGAAGAAGGAAATAGAAGCTTAACATCACACAAAGGACCAAGGATAGTCCAACAATCACAAAGAGGGGTAATGGGATTTGAGGGACAAATATAGAGCATGTGAGGGTAGACATGTAGCAGGCAGACACACCCATATGCGTACAATCAGAAACACCTAAGGGTATAGAGGATTAGGGGTACAGTAAAGTATTAGGTTAGATTAACACCTAAAACAACTAGGACCATGATTAAAGTAATGTACCAGTCATAGGCGTGTAAGAAGTAGGTGCTAAGTATACAGAAACGTGCTGGTAATAAACAAATAAAGCCTAGCTTAACATGCAGAGGGGAGTTTAGGATCCTAGATACATGCTGAATAATAAGTATAAGCAAAGCATGCTGGATTACATCAGTAGTAGAAACATGTTGGTTTGAGGACTGAAATCTAAATTAGAACATACCAGTGAAGTGAAGAAAGCAGTAGCACAAACAGGAAAGTAGGAGATGCACAATGGTTAGCCTTGGCTTGCAGCCGGCTAACTTAGAATAGTAGTAATTAGCACACAAGAGAGAGCAAAGAGTCTTTTTTCATTGTGTGAGAGAGATTTGAACATATCAGTTTGTTTTTTTTATTGAAGTGAGAATAGAAGAGACTGTATATAATAGTTGAGAGCAGAGTAAGACAGAGTAATGGAAATCAATCATCAACAATTACGGAAGCCATAGAATCAGCTAGTCAATAAATCAGCAAATCTTCCCTTAATTAAGGGAGTAATTAGCAAGTTAACGGTAAAGAGCAGGGCAAATGATTAAGGAAATAATCAAAATAGTTTAAGTATGGGATAAGTGATTAGGGTTAAATACATAAGAGCAAGAAATAAGAATCAACAAGTATTCCCTCAATTACGGGAGTAATTAACCAGTTAAATTGGTAAAAAGCAGGGCAGATAATTAAGGAAAGAATCAAAAATAGATTAAGTACGGGATAGGCAATTAGGGTTAAATACATAAGAGCTTAATTAAGGAAACAGGAAGTAAGAATCAACAAGTACCACAGTTAATCATACATAAGGCAATGAATAATTAAAAGCTGTAAAAATAGGAAAATAATCGATAAATCAGCACATAGGTATGAGTATAACAAATTAGGGAATCAAAGAATTGAAGTAATACTGGGTTTTAAGGGAGATAATATAGGTTTTTTCATGAATGACAAAAAGGGTAAGTATAACACATAAAAATCAGTGAAGATTTGAATCAGAAAGCCTAATGGAAGCACATTAGGGCAAAATCATAAGCTATTCAAATTAAACGAAGAAGAAATCATATGTATCAGAGTGCAGAACAAAGTTATGTATCAAATAACACATATCGACTCAGAATTCAAACATAGTGTCAAGATTAGGGCTTTTAGCATAGGCTAGTTAGGGTTAAGAAAAACTCAACAAAAAATCAGTCAGAACACATAAGAACAGAAGATTAATAACTAAAAATCAAAAACGTTTGAAGAAAAAGATTTTCAAGAAACCCTAGTTTTGGAAAAAATAAAGGATCGTTCGAAAAATAGGAGAAAATTTAAAGAAAACTCAGGAAAACCTCATAATACGCATAGATCTGTTACATATCTAAAAGAATCAAAAGTTTAGAAGTTAGGGTTTCAAAGAGAAAACCCAGAGACAGAGAGAGTCGGTATAGAAACCAATGGATCTAGCCGGAAAGTATGAAAATCTTACTGGAATCGATCCATGAGGGTCTGAGACAGGCCAAAGGTGTGAGGGAGTGGACCCTAGTCTCTTGAAGACCTTAGAGACAGCAACATCGGTGAGAAGGAGCCATGAGAGGCCTGAGGATCGAGGCTTCAAGGTCTCCAGCAAAGGGGTGAACGGAGAAGATGAAGGAGTTCATCGGAACTGAAGAGACGGAAGTCTCTAGAAGAGACTAGAGAGAGAGATGAGAGTAGAGAGATGAGGGGTCGTGAGAGAATAAGGGGTTCAGAGGGGGGTAGTTAGGGTTTAATTATGGTAAGAAGGATCTGGGCCGTTGATCTAATTTGATCAACGGCTCAGATTGATCCGGGGTTGGGCCGTGTAGGAATTGGTTTGGGCTGGGGGCCTGTTGGGTTATTTAATTGGGTTAGGGACTAGGCTAATTTTAGGCTATAATTGAAATAAAAGGGGCTAGATGTTAAATACCTAATTAAATTAGATAAAATAATTTACAAAAATAGCTAATAATTGTATAAAATGGAATTGATGTTTACGAAATAAATTAAAATGACTGATTAGCATTTAAAAAATACAAAATGACTAATTACTGGATAATATTAGTAAATAAACATATGATTGGGCTATAATTTCAAAGTAATGGCAATCATAGCCAAAGAGTGCCAATTCGACTAATTGTTAAATAATTTGGTCTTAATAGGACCCTAAATAATGAACTAAATTAAGAAATGCTTTTGAAATTGTTTGTAATGCAATTTTGTAATTAATGATTAGAAATAAAATATTGGATAAATTAAAATAAATTAATAAAAATATGAAAAATTATAGAAAAATACCAATTGCTATTAAAGCATGTTTTTGAAGGTATATATGCAATTTTAAAATATTGTGGGAAAATTGGGTATCAACAGCTGCCGCTCTTTACCCGGGAAGGATGAAAGAGTTGTCGGGTAAAGATATGATGGCCAATTTTGATCGAGCGAAATGATTTGGAGAGACTTAGGCCGCACCCTGGCTTCTGAGTTGCCTACATATCCCTGGTTTTACAGGAGTCAGGCCGTATGTAGTTCAGGGGCCATCGACGAAGTATACCGATGAAGTTTCACAAGGACGGACACAAAGTGCAGGGTTGGGTGGTCAAGGGCTTATGGGATAGTTAGGAGAACTGGAGCAGAACCGCTCATGCCTGGATGGCTGTTGCTAGCCGGATTACCTGCAAATGAATAACAGGCATATATTGTGCGTAATTTAAACATGATGCCAATTCTCATTGGACCATGAATGTTGTCTTCGGACGGTTGAGGATGACGTCCTTAGACCATGATGTCTTGGTCCATGAATCGCTTGATGCGGGATTCGCGGGCTATGAAATGATGTTCTCGGGCCATGAAGATGGTGCCTCCGAACCATGATGCCTTTGAATAATGATATGCAAACTGATAAAAGAGATACTTAGGCCATGACATGGTGTTCTCGGGCCATGAGGATGGTGCCTCCGAATGATGACGCGTTTGGATAGGTTGGCGATATTTCAGCCCATGAAAATGCAGTAATATGATGCTAACAAGCCAGAACTTAGTCTTGCGAATTTAAAAAGGGCAGAGCTTAGCCCGAAAGGAAGCGAAGTGAATAATGATAGAGACAGTGATTGCTTTGAAAAGTAAACATGAGGCAGTGCTTAGCCTCGGAAGGCAGAAAAGTATCCTTGTGCAGGAATAGATGCAGATGGAGGTAGAGTTTAACCTTGGAAGGCAGAATGGTAACCTTATGCAGGAATAGATGCAGATGGAGACAACATGTAGTCTTGGAAGGCAGAATGGTAGCCTTATGCAGGAATAGATGCAGACAGAGACAGTGTTTAGTCTCGGAAGGCAGAATGGTAGCCTTATGCAATATGCGAATGCAGATGGAGGTAGCGTTTAACCTCGGAAGGCAGAAAGGTAGCTTTATGCAATATGCAAATGCATATGGAGGTAGCGTTTAACCTCGGAAGGCAGAAAGGTAGCCTTATGCAATATGCGAATGCAGATGGAGGTAGAGTTTAACCTCGAAAGGCAGAAAGGTAGCCTTATGCAATATGCGAACGCATATGGAGGTAGCGTTTAACCTCGGAAGGCATAAAGGTAGCCTTATGCAATTATTTAAGGAAGGACAACAGAAATTCTTAGCTGGTGTTAAATTGCGGTAGAGCATTGTGATAATGAAGCATTGTTTGTGCTGATAATAAGTGTTGACGTGACGAGTTTGAGGAACAATGTCTATCCTTGGAGCGGATAATATATTTTGGGGCTTTTTGCAATTTTGTGCCTGCATCCAAAGAAAGATCATTAGTTTTGTAAAGGGGAAAGGTTAGTTCGCATTCTTGCTGGCCCTGCTTGGCTCGTTTGCTTGATCATGATGACTGTCTGTGTCGTTCGGGTAGCGTTTTCTAAACAAGTTGTTACAAAAATAAATATGCATGATTTTCTAAAAGTATAATATAAGCATATAATCTAAAATAGTTTTAGATGAACTGACGACATGACACGGCTTGAGACATTGCGACCTCTCTTGCTACCGAATTTTGAGGTTACTCCTCAAAATTCTACCCCAGTTTGCTGGGTGGATGCCTCTGACTGCTGCTCGCGCAGCGACTGGCTGAACTTGCTTCGAAATTTTAAGGGTCCTCCTCAAAATTCTTCCCTAGTTCCAATTGCGGGGAAAATAGATTTTTATTGAATTGTGACCGAACCCGCAGGGCTGCTTACGTATCCCCTTTTAAACGGGAATTAGGTCTGGCGTAGTTCAAAGGACCTTCCCGTTCTTCTTTGGCACAGGTACAATGTTGGCTAACCATGTCGGGTGCTCCACTACCCGGAGAACTTTGGCGTTGATCTGCTTGGTAACTTCTTCTTTGATTTTCAAACTCATGTCGGGTTTGAACTTTCTGAGCTTTTGTTTCACTGGTGGACACATAGGATTGGTTGGCAGTTTGTGAGCCACAATAGACGTACTTAGACCAGTCATGTCATCATATGACCATGCAAATACGTCCTTATACTCTCTTAGAAACCCTGTGTATTCTTTCTATTCTGATGGTGACAAATGAATACTGATGCGAGTCTCCTTGACGTTTTCTGAATCTCCCAGGTTGATAACTTCAGTCTCATCCAGGTTGGACTTAGGTCTGTTTTCAAAGTTCTCAACTTCTTTGACAATCTCGTCAGGTATGTCGTCTTTCTCTAAATCAATGTTCGTTTGCTGCGTTATCTCATTGCATGTCACAGTCATCGGTTCATCAAGACAAGTAATAGTAATGCTGTATAAATAAAGTAATAAGAGAAAACAATAGCAATAAATATCATATTCGTAAGAGAAATTTAGAAGATGCTTTAATAGATTGAATAACTGTTTTGAACACTGAAGAACTTTATTGCAGAAATTGAAAAATGCAGGAAAAGGAAAATCATTTAGTAAATAAAACAGTAAATAATGCTTGTTTAGCCTTGCTACCCCAAGGCTCGCCGGGCTTTGGTTCTCTTGATAGACCAATTCTTGAGATATGCCCCCTTGATTACAGTCTGTATGGAAGGGCCTTCCTCCCCCTCCCCCTCGAGAACAACACAGCAATCCATATCATCATCCTCTAGGAACAAACTCCTCATTGCTGCAAGTGCTTCTTCCTCGCCCGAACAGTAAATAGTGTCAGCCTTCTTGAAAGTATGCTCAAGATGAGGTATCAGCTGCTCCAAAGGGTAATGCGGACCGCGCCAAGGTGGTGACCAGTCGTTGAATTCCTTCCAAGTGTAGTCACACCCCAGACCGAAAGTGGTGCCATGCTCCTTGAGCTTTATGGGCTTCGTGATCCCTTGGAGGTTCTTACCGAGCCCTTTGCCTGGCTCATATCCTCTCCAGTTCAGGATGCTCTCAATCTTGTTGTCCCACCACTTGTCCTTGTCGATAACATTGACTCGTTCGATGTGATGGTAAGTCCCTCGGCCTATCTTCCTTTTTACGTCAATCACCGGAATAGTTTGACGACTATAAATAGGGTTGCTACCGTCACCATGAATAATCACCTCTTGGTGGTTCCACTTGAATTTTACCGCCTGATGTAGTGTTGATGCTACGACCACTACAACGTGAATCCAGGGTCGTCCAAACAACAGGTTGTAGGATGTCGGCACATCTATCACCTGGAAATCCACTTCGAACCAAGTTAGTCCCATCTGTAGACATAGAATGATCTCCCCAATGGTGGACCTCTGAGAACCGTCAAAGGCTTTCACATTGATCGCCCCATCCCTTATCTTGTGAAGCCCTTTACCCAATTTCTTGAGTGTTATCAATGGACAGATGTTAAGACTGGAACCTCCATCAATCAATATTCTTGTGATGAAATGATCTTCGCATTGCACGGTGATGTGAAGTGCTTTGTTGTGCCCCAATCCTTCAGGTGGTAGCTCATCCTCATGAAAAGCGATTTTATGACTCTCCAGTACCTGGCCTACCATATTGGCCATTTCCCCACTAGTGATGTTGTTTGGCACATATGCTTCACTCAACACTTTCACAAAGCATTTATGTGTTTTCGGAATTCTGCAGTAGAGAGAGGATGGATATCTATGATGGGGTCTTGTTCAGCTGGTCAATGACTGAATACTCCTAAGCCTGTACCTTTCTCCAAAGGTCATGGGGACCTGTTTCAATAAAGGGAGGCCGGTTGGCAGCCTGCTTGCTTGACTCGGCCAGATGCTCAGGGGTGTAGATCCTACCAATTCTCGTAATACCCTGTGCTGCGACAGCTTCCTCAGACCTGACCTTGCCTTTCCTTCTCGCCTCGGCTGTGTAGTCCCAAAGGATAGCGTTTGAATAGAAGGGTGGCGTGGTTGACATTGCCACTGGAATTGGTGCAGCCATCTTTACTTGAAATAGAATGTGTGTTCGGGGTGGCAAGACTGCGACCTTGAATGAAGCTGGTGCATTTGCTGGAGATACAAACTCAACTTCAATTAGCACTGGTGACTTTGCAGGTGGCGTGTCTTTAAACTCGAATGGTATATACATATTCACCTCAGCAACCTCAGATGGCTGAATCTGGACTATGATCGGTTTGAGAGTGACTGGGGGTTTCTTCGGGTCATCGCCTTCTGCGATCAGCCCGATTGACCCCTCGGGATCCCAATCATCTTCTATTTCAATCATATAGATACCTCTACCCTTATTCTCTGGGAGAGGATTTTCGCGTACGTTTGGAGTGGGGTCCTTTGCAGCAATAATCTTGTTGTCAATGAGAGCCTGTATTTTGTCCTTCCGAGGACGGCATTCTTCGATAGTGTATCCTTTCATGCCGGAATGGTATGCACAGGATTTTTGGGTTAACCTATTGAGAAGGGTTCTCAGGGGTGGTAGCAGGGATAGGTGTGACATAACCAGCATCTTTGAGTTTCTCATACAGCTGGTCAATGGGCTCGGCTATTGCGGTGTATTGCTTTGGAGGGCGGTGATCAAAATTGGGATGAGGTCTAGGGAATTTTTCGCGTGCATGGGGTGATTGGTAATGGGATGGCTGGGAATTATAAGCGTGGTAGACATGAGCGGGTTATGGATATTTGGGCGAAGAAGTTTGATATATGGGTGGTGGAGCTTGGTAGGAAGGTGGTGGAGTTTGGTAATTTGGTAAGGGTGCTTGGCAATTCGGGGTTGGATGATATGTGAGTGGAGGTATCAGATAGGTTTGGTATTTGAACGGAGACTTGGTTCTTTGTGCAACCATTACGGCTCCCACATCTCTCTTCTTAGACACACCACCGGACTGTAGAGCCTTGTTAGTGGCTTGCAAGGCTTCAAAATTTGTAACCATACTGTTTTTAATACCCTCGTCAATCCGCTCACCCAATTTGATGATGTCAGAGAACTTGTGGCCTTCAACCATCATTAACCGTTAATAATACTGCGGGTCCTGAGCCCGGACAAAGAACTTTTTCATCTGTTCTTCCACTAGAGCAGGTCTGAATTTAGTGGCTTCGGACCTCCAGCG
This sequence comes from Nicotiana knightiana, assembly GCA_005239525.1. NCBI lineage: Eukaryota > Viridiplantae > Streptophyta > Magnoliopsida > Solanales > Solanaceae > Nicotiana > Nicotiana knightiana. Next base: position 125,226 of record ML392464.1, on the reverse strand, counting down.
AGTAGCATAATCGTGAAAGGTTTCTGTAGGTTTCTTCTTCAAATTTTAGATGTAGAACACATCTGGTACGTTCTCTATGTTGAATCTAAACCTGTCCATGAAATCAGACGCCATGCTTACCTAGTTTGACCATTTATTGGGGTCTTGGCTGATGTACCAAGACAGTGCATCTCCTTTCAAACTCCTCATGAACAGCTTCATGCAGATTCTTTCATCCTTTCCTACGCCAACCAATTTGTCACAATAGGTCCTCAAATGGACTCTCGGATCATCGGTACCGTCAAATATTTTGAACTTTGGAGGTTTGTACCCCTCGGGCAATTCGACATCAGGTTGGATACAAAGGTCTTCATAATTCAACCCTTCAATCCCCTTGGTTCTTTCAACACCCTGGACTCGGCTGGTCAGTTTCCTAAGCTCCTCGGCTAGGTTCCTGATAAGTAAATCCTTTTCGTCAGACTCGGACGCCTGTGGGATAGGCGGAGTGGAGTGGGTCATGGTTTCCACATAGATGGCATTGTTATAGGTGTGCAAATGGTCTTTTGTGGGGGTTTTGGGGTTCTAGGATGAGTAGTGGAGTGTTATTTGAGGTGTGGCAAGCATTGCACTGCGTCGGGAGAGTTTGGTTCTTTGGGGAGTGGTTTGATGGTGATGTGCGGGATGATTTTGCTGTCTTGGGATATTTTGTGGAGGTGCGGGGTTTTGAGCATTTGGAAGGTTGACGTCAGGGACGTTGAGGGAAAATGACAAATTGGCCAGATTCCGGACTTGATTGAGTTCTTCCTGAAACTTCAGCAATTTCTGTTCAAGTGGTGACATGTTCTCATGCAGGACCTGAATACCTCGGCCATCAGTGGCCTCTATCCGTTCAATCACATTCTCCTTTCTGATACCGCTGGACTCTTCCATCTTACTTTTGCCTTTGTCTTTGCCCTTAGGAGGACTAGGGGGGGGGAGTAGGTGGAGGGCCCTTGGATCTGGTGCGATGGGATGATGATGCCAGAATGCACGAACTAAGCTTTTGGGAAGAGGAGTAATAAAAAATAAAAACAAAAGGTAACCAGGTCAGTGAGGATCATGAAAAGGGTATTACAGTATTTGAACACATAATGCGGAACTGAAAGCGTGTCCTAAGTTGGGGACCTCTTTGTGCCCGAGGTAGGCCTAGCGACAAATTGATTTGGAGAACTTAAAATGCTAAATGCCTCATTTTATTGATAATAAAAATAGACAAATCTCGAAACGATAGATGAAAAATAAAAGTCACTAATGGCCATTGGCCTTATTACATTGATAGAAAAATAAAGACATTCTTATCTACTTGGTCCCAGAAGGACCTTCCCCAGATTCGACATTCTTGCTTCCCTCAAACAGCTTCCCCAGCTCGCGAAGTCCCAATAATAGGTAAGTTCTGGCTAGGTATCCCCCTGCAGCTCCCTCAGCCTTTTGACAATCTTCAACTCTTTTGATGAACTTTTCTTCCAAATCGATTATACCTCATTCCAAGTACCACAGCCTCTTGTTGGCGTTGATAGCTATGCCCTCCCATTCCTTGATCAGTCTTTTGTTGGACTCATGTATCTTATGGTGATCATCCTCATTTTCCCAGATCTTTTTGCGCAACTGGTTGGACTTGACTTGGGCTTCATCCCTTTCATCTATAACCCTATGGCCTCGGACATACCCTGGCTTGCTCTGACCACCCAGATCCTCTTCTTACCAACCAAGATAGAAAGGGGTATAACCGGCGTGATTCCTGTGGCTCGATGGTGTCTTTCTCAAGTATAACCTTGCAGTGCCACATGTGCTGAGCTTGCAACTTGTGAGGACTGTCATTATTTTGAAAGTCAGCTCGAAGATGGATCATCTTCTCGACCCTAGGGATGACTTGCTTCCTTCCTGCTTGCCTCATAACTCGAAGAGGGACGTAAGGGTATGTCCCCCTCTGACCAATCAATATCAGAAATGATGCGTCTCGAGATCGAATGATGAACTCATCCATTGGAAACAATTCAAACATCCATTGAACCTGTTCTTCAGTCAAGTTATCAAAAAGCTCAACCCATCCTTCAGCATTTTCAGGCTGAGCGAACATGTCAGGGATATGGTTCATTCGCTTTGGGTGATGGAAAGCGATGTGGTCATCCCACATTCTGCGGTGAATGTCCTGTCGAGATTCACCTTTTTGGAGATGTTCCATGAGCCAAAGTTGAAGTAATAAATTGCAACCTTCGAAATGCTTTGCTCCTTGTTGACACCTTTCTAAGGCCCGATATATGTCTGCAACGATCATGGGCACAATGCTGAAATTTTTCCCATTTACCCCTTCCATTATGGTCTTATTTACCATGGCTATCCTGGTATGGATGCTTTCCTTCTTCATCGGGAACACGATCAAGCCCAAAAAGTAAACCATAAACACGAACACTCGGTGATGGACGTGTCCTAGAGAGGTGACATCAAACTCGTCATGGTAGGTACGGTATGATTTGCTGTAGCCATACCTTTCGTACAAGTAGTCAAAAGGAATGTACGAATCCTTCAAACATACCAATTCCGCGTCCTTTTTCAGACCCATCATGTTGAGGAAACTTTTGCCTGTGTGGTTCTTAGGCATCAATAACCCCGAAGTTTCCCATACTAGGTTAGCCATCACTCCTATCTCTTCTATCAACGGCGCCATTTTGATGTTCCCAAAGCGGAACACGGACCTTTCACGATCCCAGAACAGGGTAGCAGCCTCTACTATCATTTTGTTAGGTTGGATTTCCAGAAGAGATGGTAGATTACCCAAGTGTTTCCTGCGATATCTTTGTCGCTAGAGTGCAGATCCTCCCACCAACTCAACAGTTTTGGGTGGATGTTGGAGACCATGCCGAATCTGGGGACTTCGTGCCTCATTTTTTTTCCTGCAAAGAAAATAGGTTAGGCCCTAACCCCTACCGGACTCGACTATTTACCGTCAATAATTAGCAGGAAGCATTTAGTTCTCCAAATAAATGCACAGAACGTGAGGGCGTCCGTTTGGGTTTAGGGAAACCCGGTGGACTTTTGGATAAGGATATCTTAAAAGCTATCATGCGGAAGACACTTTAGCTTGACTAGGTTTGACCATGATGCATGCAACAGTGCAACAAAGTAAGGTTTCTATGAGGTTTTAGACTGGTACCCTTGAGCGGACAACTCACAGGGGAAAGGCACGGAATCATCGACTACACCGCTGATCGACTAGTTTTACCGCAAATAAGCCTTTCCGAATTTAGTGGGTGATATTATAGGAAGGGCGCAACCACTCATCAAGTGTTTCTATAGTATTTTTTTTGGCACGAGTGGAGTATGAATGTTGAGCATGATTTATGCAATAAGTATTAAAACAAGTTGTCACGTATTTGCACGTTAAGGAAAGCAGTAAAAACGGTAGTAATGATTTAAAGAAGTTACAAAAGGAAACAAAGAGACATGTCTGTTACATTTTTGAAGAAAAGTAAATACCCGAAGTAAACAATTAATTTCATGTAAAGGGAATAGGAAAGGGTGCAAGTATTTAAAATAAAGGCATAAATTCACGAAACAATTTGAAATGGTAAAAGCCTGGATATCCTTAGCAGAGTCGCCATGCTATCGTGCCCCCTTTTTTTCCTCCTCGCGGAATATCGGGTTTATGACATTGGTTGGGACAACTCTTTTCGTTTGGGAAAGGGGTTTGCATATTTTGAAGAGTCGCCACCTAACAATTTTAACGGTGTTTTAGGGCACCTAAAGGGTTCAATTATAACTATGTTACTAACCAGAGATTTGGGTAAGGGCTTGAAATTATCCTAGGGGGAAGGTGTTATGTACCCCTCAGGATCCACAAGTGTGGTTCCCGGCCAAATGGTTTCGTGAATTTGTACAACTAGAAAATAACAAGTAAAGGTTCAAATAAAAGGGGATTTAAGTCTTAAGCATATAGATGTTTAAAAAAAGTAGAGATGATTACGAACTAGCATATACAGGTGTCCTAGGTTTATAATAATACGGATCACATCAATGCAATACCCGGTAATCACTCCTATAAGAGGGTCTACACGTGGTATTAGCGCACCGGTCATCATATCCATATTCTACCCTTCCCACCCCGTGAAGGTAATTAAAGCGTGTGTTGGTCACGGATTCTATTGCGTGATATTACCCGTCCCCTATCAGTCCTGGAGTAGGCTAGGACTACTATCCTAAAAAGAAGTACTAGGTTGACCCCTAGGTTTAAATGACAACATTCTAAGCGACAAACAACGACAATTAGGACTTCAGATAAGGGAAAACAAATAAGAGCGGATACGAGTCCCAAGTATTCCTCCACAGATTATGCACATGATTAGCACGACTCAAACACAAGTAAGGCCTTATTAACTGTAGAACCTAAGGCATGATGTCTAGGTGAGAATGCAATAGTGGGCAACTTTATTACTGATTTCAGAGGATGGATTTTATCAGTTTCTTACTGATTACAACCATTAATAGTCAAGAAGCAGGTATAAAGGAGTATGTTTCTAGTTTTAATAGATTTAACACCTAAAGCTTGCCTAAGCATATGACAACACCCAGTAATTATCCATATTATTAAAGAAACTTTTACAAGTTAGTTTGCCTAAACATGCTGCACTTAGGTGTTGCAAAAATACAGAACTATTACCAGTTGTTTGGAAACATGGTGAAATTTTTTTTAGGGCCTTTTTTCATGCAATAAGTAGTTAAACTAGGTGTTGAATGAGGTCCTAAGACATGGTATCTAATATGCACACATAGGGATGCAGAATGGGTGATATGCAGAATTCCTAGGCAGGATTTCTAAATGCATAAGGTCACAGTATTTGAACATGCTATGCAGCAAGTATGAGAATGACTTATTTAATAGCACATTATTATCCTAAGCACGATTCCTAGGTGTACCACAACATTACAGAGATATTAGAACTGGTTTACATGAATAACATGTTTATATTAACAATTAATCCTAGAGCATGATTTCTATATGATAAATGATAATGCCATAATAGGATGCTGAAACAGTAAACATGGGACTAAGGAACAAGATATCTAATGCATGATATGCTCGCATACAATCAGCCCTAAGCATGAATTTCTAGTGCACACGTAAGAAATGTAAACCTAGAGGCATGATATCTACCCTTTAACATGGACAATGTATATAACTACCCTTCCCTTTCCACTATCCATTCCCAAATATCTGTTTACAAATTATTACAGGCTAGGAATTATGAATTACACAACCAAAGAAAAAATAAGAAGTTACTTCTATAAGGAGTCTTCAATTAGATCCAGATCTTCCAAACCTCAATGCTTTTGGTGTTTCATAGCCTTTCATAGTTCGGGTGTATCAGAGTTCCCTAAAGACCTCAAGGGCTCCCAGGCAGTGCTCACACCCAGACATAGCCAAAGAGTTAAACATGTGTAGTGTGGGAAGTGCCAGCCTTGTGTTTTAGAGTTCAGAGGGCACTCAAGAGTCCCAAGGAAATGCTCACACGAAGGGGGCTGAACTTAGACTTATAAGAAAACAGTTTTGAAGAAGGAAACAGAAGCTTAACATCACATAAAGGACCAAGGATAGTTAGACAATCACAAACAGGGGTAATCGGATTTGAGGGACAAATACAGAGCATGTGAGGGCAGACATGTAGCAGACATACACACACATAGGGATACAATCAGAAACTCCTAAGGGTCTAGAGTATTAAGGGTACAGTAAAGTATTAGGTTAGGTTAACACCTAAAAGACCTAGGACCATGATTAAACTAATGTACCAGTCATAGGCATGTAAAAAGTAGGTGCTAAGTATACAGAAACATGCTGGTCATAAACAAATAAAGCCTAGATTAACATGCAGAGGAGAGTTCAGGATCCTAGATACATGCCGAATTATAAGTAAAGCAAAGCATGATGGATTACAATAGTAGTAGAAACATGTTGGTTTGAGGACTGAAATCTAAATTAGAACATACCAGTGAAGTGAACAAAGCAGTTACATAAACAAGAAAGTAGGAGATGCACAATGGTTAGCCTTGGCTTGCAGCCGGCTAACTTAGAATAGTAGTAGTTAGCAAAGAAGAGAGAGCAGAGAGTTTTTTTTTTAATTATGAGAGAGAGATTTTGAACAGATCAGTTCATTTTTTTTATTGAAGTGAGAATAGAAGAGACTATATATAATAGTTGAGAGAAGAGTAAGAGAGAGTAAAGGAAATTAATCATCAACAATTACGGAAGCCATAGAATCTGCCATTCAATAAATCCCTTAATTAAGGGAGTAAGTAGCCAGTTAACGGTAAAGAACATGGCAAATAATTAAGGAAATAATCAAAATAGTTTAAGTACGATATAGGTGATTAGGGTTAAATACATAAGAGCAGGAAGTAAGAATCAACAAGTATTCCCTCAATTATGGGAGTAATTAACCAGTTAAGTTGGTAAAAAGTAGCGCAGATAATTAAGGAAAGAATCAAAAATAGTTTAAGTACGGGATAGACAATTAGGGTTAAATACATAAGAGCTTAATTAAGGAAAGAAGAAGTAAGAATCAGCCAGTACCATAGAAGCTGTAAAAATAGGGAAATAATCGAGATATCAGCACATAGGTATCAGTATAGCAAATCAGGGAATCATAGAATTGAAGTAATACTGGTTTTTAAGGATGATAATATAGGTTTTTTCATGAATGACAAACAGGCTAAGTATAACACATAAAAATCAGTGAAGATTTGAATCAAAAATCCTAACGGAAGCACATAAGGGCAAAATCATAAGCTATTCAAATTAAACGAAGAAGAAATAATATAAATCAGAGTGCAGAACAAATTTATGTATCAAATAACACAAATCGACTCAGAATTCAAACATAGTGTCAAGATTAGGGCTTTTAGCATAGGCTAGTTAGGGTTAAGAAAAACTCAATAAAAAATCAGTCAGAACACATAAGAACAGAAGATTAATAACTAAAAATCAGAAACGTTTGAAGAAAAAGATTTTCAAGAAACCCTAGTTTTGGAAAAAATGAAGGATCGTTCGAAAAATAGGAGATTCTTTAAAGAAAACTCAGGAAAACCTCATAATACGGATAGATCTGTTATAGATCTAAAAGAATCGGAAGTTTAGAAGTTAGGGTTTCAAAGAGAAAACCCAAAGAGAGAGAGAGTCGGTAAAGTAGGAAAATCTTACTAGAATCGAGCCATGACGGCCTGAGACAGGCCTGAGGATGGAGGCTTCAAGGTCTCTGGCAAAGGGGTGGCCGGAGAAGATGAAGGAGTTCATCGAAACTGAAGAGACAGACGTCTCCAGAAGAGACTAGAGAGAGAGAGAGAGAGAGAGAGAGAGAGATGAGAGTAGAGAGATGCGAGGTCGTGAGAAAATGAAGGGTCGGAGGGGGGAAGTTAGGGTTTAATTATGGTAAGAAGGATCTGGGTCGTTGATCTAATTTGATCAATGACTCAGATTGATCGTCTGTTGTCACATCATGTTATCATTGTTTGGGTTGATTTTCTTGAGATTTCTGAGCCGTGAGACTAGAGAGATTGACGACTGAGTTCGTTCCTAAGTGACGGATTGTGAGTGATATTGATGGTATCGGGTTGCACGTCGCAGCAGGCCATATTAGCTTTATATATATATATATATCAATATTGTATGGATCAAGTTGCACGCCACACCAGGACTTATAGGCTTTGTTATTATTGATGGGATCTGGTTGCACATGCGCAGTAGGCCATAATTGCTTTGTATTAGCGCTTGGGAAGGATTCGCCCTTCCAGAGTCTGACATACCAGCAGCGAGTGCAGTTACCCTACAATGATGAGTGGCTGAGTATGGTGAGTGATTGAGCATGATGAGCGGGAGTGCGAGACAATGAGATTGAGTACTCTAAAAGTGTGAGTATATGAGTTCATCACTATGATGCATTGCGTTTGACATGCATACTTGACAAACATGCATAGAGATGCATTTACTCATGCTACACGCTTTTTGTGAGATTCATGATTTCACATGTACATTGAAATGTAAGCATATAGATGTACTTTCCTCATGCTATCTGAAGGGATTACCATTGTAGGTATAGAAATGTACTTTCTTCATGTACTTTTTCCAATATTTCGGGTACTTTCTTGTTGAATTTGGCTGAGGGATGAAGGTATTAACATTGTAGAGCTTTGTAGTCGATTGCATAGTAAGTATTTGACGAAATTCCCAAGAGAGTTATATCATAAGTATCCTTCCAATTAATATTCGATTTTCCCTATCTTCATATAGATTGAATTTTCTAAAATTATTGGGATGTTGTAGTAATATAAGGAAAACTCAAGAAAGGTATGTTGGCTAAACGTCTCTCTTAGAATCGAATTCCATGATATTCTCGTAAGTTTCAAGTATGGTTGGACCAGGTTCCTAATTTCCATGTTTCGAGTTGTTTCTAATAGATTCGATTATCCGAAGTAAGCATTGTGTTGAAAGATGTATATACTCAAAACGTGTTCCAATTGCTCCTACCTTATCATGATCTCTTTTGAGAATGTTTTCAAGTATGGTCTATGTATTAAAATGTTATGAATTCAATTCGTATTTCAAATGAAATTCTATTATGCTTAACTTGGAAAGAAAACTCATTGTGCCTAATATTTCTATTGCTCATATACATACTTAAGGTCTTAATTTCAAATGCTCTTATTGTTGATAATAAAGATGCCTGAAAGTGAAATAAGTGATATGAGATAAAAAGTGTGGCCATCGTGCCGAGAATGGAAACTATACTTGTGGCCAATAGTGCCAATGAAATGAAATGATGTGTGAAAGACTATGAGATGAGATTTAACTCAACTAGTCCAAATAGGTTCCGAAATTAGAATTCTTTAAAAGTTTATGTACTCAATTAATGTTTAAAATTTGCTTATCATATTATGCTCCCCTTAGTGGGAAATTGTTCAAATATAGTTGTTGTAACTGATCCATATGACTTGAACCCATGTTTCAATCATAAATCACCATGCTCAGCTTTGTAAGTATTTCCAGTGTTTTGAGTTCTGATATACTCCTGAGTTGAGACTTTGTATTTCCCTTTTAGGAAAAGTATTTCAAAAATAAATGGTGTATTACTCGTTTATGATTTTATTTGTGCTTTGATTGCCAGTCATTTTCCTCCATTTATTTGGAAAGAAACCCATTGTGTTTAAAGTCTTCATTACTAACGAACTTAAAGTTATGATTTCCACAAAATTATGTATGTTGATGTTTATATTAATGATCCTTGAAATTAAAGAAATGAAAGTGTGGAATATGAGATACGACCATCATGCCACGAATGGAGAATCATATGTATGGCCAAGAGATCCAATGGAATAATGAAGTTGTGAGTGGTTGAAAGTACTAACAAAGCTATATATGGTGTGAAAGGTAATTGAGGTGAATGGATTGGTATTACTATTTCCTTCGTGTGAAAAAAATACTTTTTTGGGAGTATCAATGGTGAGCCGAGGAAGGGTGGGTTATAATAGCCCACACCCGAAACTACACGTGCCGGTGTAGTAGTGGATTGAGATATTCTGCTTGATTGGATGAGATTGGAGTGATGAGATTATTACCCTTAATTAGGATGAGGTTGATGTTATCAATTGATTGGAAGTTTACACATTCGTCATATATGAGGAGACGACATAGCCGATCGGATGGAGATCGGACGCCATGTCGTGCATATGGTGGTTCCTCACTCTTGGTATAACCTTTTATTCGCATAACCATGTCAATCCACATTGATTCATGGATAGATGGCTCATCCGATGGAGTTTTTGATTGGACTCCATGGCTTGTGTATGGTGTGATAATCAGAGGCTAATGATCTCCCAACAAAATATTGTTAATTTCTTATTTTGAAAATTGTTATGTTTTAACTTGGCATTTGGATATCGTTGGTTGTTACTTGATGTTTATATGATTTTCCCCTTCTTATATTGGCATTCTATTTCACAATATGAAATTTAGCTTTACATACTAGTACTTTTCCATATGTAGTAGCGTCCCTTTTGTCGGGGGCGCTGCATCTTTAATGGATGCAGGTGGTTCATCAGCAGCAACTTTGGTTCACGTTAGCATTTACCCTTTATTCAGTAGGTTTTGATGAGCCCTATTCTGTTTCGAGTCTTATGTCAATTGACATTGTACTTTGTGTTTTGAGGTATAGTCGGGGCCTTGTCATCGGCACTTCCATACTACTCTTTTGTTGTACTTAGAGGCTCCATACACATGTTGTGGGTGGTGTTCGATGCTGGGTAATGCAGTAGAAGTGTTGGTATTTGACAAACATATTTTCCCTCGTAACTATGGAATTGTAATATTTTTGGAAATTATAATTGAAGCTCCTTTGAGTAATGGAAAAAGAATGTGGAACACTTTACACCTATCTTGTCCATTTCTTGTTACTAATTCCTATATTATTCATGGGTAACGCTGGGTAGAAGACATGAAGTAGGCTTTCTTGACTGGGTGTCTCTATTGGGCGTCGATCGCGCTCCCCGAGGTTGGGGCAGGACACTATTCGAGCCAAGTTTGAGTCTATTTAGAGGCTAAATTCACTAAATGAACTTGATAAAGGCCATTCTAGTGATGAAAATGCTGATTGATCTATGATAGGACACTTTGCACATTCCTACACTTTAGAATATCATTTATATCAGTCTAGGTGCATGAGATATGTTATTCATTCATCACATATATGTATTCTTGTTGCTTTGCTCCCGTGTGAGATTATTGGACTGTATGCCTATGACCAAGGCGGGTGGATTGCACTGTCGTGCATGTGACCATGCTAGGACGGTTGTATTGTTATGATTGTGACCATACATGGCAGATGTAATGCCTCGATCGGTATTTTTGAGTATTTTAACCCTGATCCCCTAAGTTATTCTTCCTCTGTGTTATATTGTACTTATATGACTCGTCGGGATGTTTTGTTTTGGTTTCGGGAGAGTTTTGGAGTGATATGAGGCACATAGTCCCTAAGTTGGAAGTTTAAGTCGTATGAGTTAACTTATAACGACCCAACCGGTTGTTTTGCTTTCTACAACCCCGAGCCCCTATATCAGACTTCCTGTACTTTCTTTTATTGATTGATGACTTGCAGGGATGCTTGGTTCGGGAATTTTGATGAGTTTGGGTTGGAATTGGAACCCTTAGTTCCTTGAGGGGGCCTTAAAGGCCAAGTTTTACTTCGGTCAATATTTTCAGTAAACGACCTCAAAATCGGGATTTGAAGGCTCCAATAGGTTCATATGATGATTTTGGACTTGGGCGTGTGTTGGAACGAGTTTGGGATGACCCGGGTGCATTTCGATGCCAAATAGTGAAATATGATTCTTGAAGTTCAAAATATGTTGTTTGGAGCGTGTTTTGGTGTTATCGAGGTCCAAACGAGATTCCGAGACTTGGAATAGTTCCGTAGTGTCATTTATGACTTGCTCGCAAAAGTTGGTGCCATTCCGAGTAGTATAAGTTCGGTGTATTGGATGTGAATCCACGAACTTAAAGTTCTTAAGTTGAGTTTAGTTGGTTTTAGGTTACCATTCTTAGATTTAATGTTGTTTTGGGCATTCCGGAGGTTCGAGCGAGTCCGTTTTATGACTTAGAACTTGTTGGTATATTCAAACGGGGCCTTGGGGGCCCCAGATACAATTCAGACGTCGTGCGAGGCGAGTCCCAGCTCAAAGAGAGCTGCTGGTGCACCAGATCTAGTGCGACCGCACCTGCGATTGGGCAGCCGCAGGTGCGGTCAAAGCCTCTCAGGTACGACCATCGAGGGGGTGCCCAGGATCCGCAGATGCGGTCCCTTCTTCCCAGAAGCGGATCCACAGGTGCGGGAATCATTCCGCAGGTGCGATCCATGCCAGCCCCTCCCCTTTCCGTAGATGCAGACCCTGGTCCGCAGGTGCGAGACCGCATGTGCGGTCCACTCGTCCCAGGAGCGAAATCACTGGGGGCAGTGAGGTCGTTTTAAATCGTGACTTAGGCTCATTTGACAGCATTTATCACACTTTGGGCGATTTAGGAGCTCCCAAAAATAGAGGTTTCAACTTAGCACCTTGAGGTAATGTATTTCCTACTTAATGTGAGTTTATTACTTAGTTTTTGGGTAGATTAACACACAAAGATTAGTGAAAAATTATGACTTTAGGGTAAAACTTAGGGTTTTGATAAAAATGGGATTTAACGATGAAATTTGTTATGGAATCTAGTAAAATCATATATTATTGATCCTTAGGTTATGGGTAACAACATTCTTTAAGAATTTCCGAAATCCGAGCATGTGTGTCCGGGGGTGAATTTTAGGAATCTTACAAATTGTTTTGTGTAATCACCTAAAAGGTAGAATTATGAACTTTCGAGCATAGATTGACTAGTTTATGAAATGTTTGGCTAGTTTCAAGTTGTCGGGCGTCAAATTTGGAGGTTGAGCGCATTCTTGAATTGGGAAGTAGGCTTGATATGAGGTAAGTCTCCTTTCTAACCTTGTATGAGGGAATTGTCCCCATAGGTGAAATAATTTATTATGTGAATGATTGTGGGGGACTACGTACGCGCTAGGTGACGAGGGTCCGTGCGTAGTGACTATTCTTGTTATGTCCGGGTAGTTTAGGCTTACACCATTCCTCGTGAACATTGCTAATTGATTTATATGTGTGGTCATCATAGAGTGAAAGTTTACATCAACATATTAAAATTTTAAAGGTTTCAAGTAAGTCATTAATTTGAAAAATGAATTGAGAAGAATGTGCTATGTTTATGTGAAACCACTTCGCAATTATATTCCGCGAGTGGGTGATTTCCTCCACTACTCTCATGGGAGCGGCAGGTTAATAGATGCATCTATGGTTCGCGCCGTTCCACCCTTCGACAGTGCACATTTACTTTTCTGTTGGATCGAGTCGTACGTCCTTGACCTATGGTGCGCATGTTAATTTGCTTGGTACTTCCTATGATTTTCAAACCATTAAAAAGGCCTTGAAGAATAAAATTGTAAACTATTTAACAGGAGTTGGAACCTAAATGTACTTGTGGAAGGATTTGTCATTTCTTTTCTTTATCGTTATTCAACTTTGATATCCATGTTTAGCCTTATAATTGAATTAATTTGTTTGGCCCTAGTGAGTGTCAAGTCGACCTCTCATCACTACTTCTTCGATATTATACTGGATACTTACTGGGTAAATGATGTTTATGTACTCATTCTACGCTTCTATACTTAATTGTACATGTTAAGAGGCAAGTACATCTTGTTGTCAGCCCGGAGCACGTTCTTGACTCCTCGAGATTTAGGGATTCCACAGTGAGCTGCTTCCCTTGATGCCGTTCAGCAGCACGTTGGAATCTTCCCCTTTTTGTTATTCTATCTATATCCTCTCATACAGTAGGATATATGTATTCTTTTGATCTCCTTGCAATAGACGCCAAAATACTTGTGACACCAGTTACTGGCACAAACATTGGTAGACTATTCTTTTGGAAATGTAACTATTTAAATTTAACTTCTTGATCGTTTCAAGTAAATTTGCTTCGATATTTATCATTTTTCTCATGATTGTGACAAAATTTGAGTATTTTTAATAAAGTTTATAAAATTTAAATGGGACTTACTAGACTAATAAGGTTGGCTTGCCTAGCATCGGCGTTGGACGCCATCGCGACCTAGATTAGGATTCGGGTCGTGACATAACCGTAGGTTGACTTCTGTGAAGATAACTCCAGAATGAAGTTTTGATGGTTCCAATAGATCCGTAAGGTGATTTGGTATAAGGGGCATGTTCGGGTGTTTATTTGGAGGTCCGTAGGTCATTTCGGCATAAATTGGTGAAAGATGGAAAGTTGGAGCATATTTGGAAGTTTGACTTGGAGTGGACTTTTTGATACCGGGGTCGGATTTTGATTTCGGAAGATGAAGTAGGTCAGTAATATCAATTATGACTTGTGTACAATATGTGGTGTCAATCGGAGTTGTTTTGGTATGAATCAGAGTTGGTTTCGGAATTGGGAAGTTCATAGTTTATATACTTGAATTTGGGTTGCGATTTCTTGAATTCGTGTTGTTTGACGTGGGTTTTTCCCTCGGTAGGTCCGTTAGGTGTTTTGGAGCTGGTTGGAATATTCAGTCGGGGTCCCGGGGCTCTGGGTGTGATTCGGATCAATATCGGATAATTTTTGGACTTCTACAATTTCTGAAAAATTTCCACCTTTTGATGTCATCGCACCTGCGGAGGAAATAACCGCAGGTGCGGACTTGTGTGTGCATGTGGGGGAGAGCAGAAATGGAGAAGGCAGCGTAGGTCTGGGCTCGCAGTACGAAAAAGGTTTCGCGGAAGCAACTTCCTTCAGGAATGGAAAGGATCGCGGGTGCGTCCATAAGCGCAGGTGCGACGCGTGAGCCACAGGTGCGCATGCGCTTTGCGTGCCTTTTCTGGAAGAAGCGGAATCTCTAGGCTTAAGTGAAGTCCACACCTACAATGGTTTTTCTGCAGATTCGGATCCTCAGTGTGGTCTCAAGTGTGATGTAACTAGGCAAGAAAGAGGATTTTTCGAGGGTTTTGCTTCATTTTTATTTTTTAGGATTTTGAGAGCTCGGTTTGAGGCAATATTTTGAGGGATTTTTAGAGGAATTTTTGGGGTAAGGATTCTTGACTCGTTTTTGATTAATTCCCATGAATCTACTTTTAGTTACATCTTTTAATTAGTATTTGGAGTTAAGATTGGAAAAAAATGCAGGAAACTTCTTAGGCCGAATTTTTGGAATTTGAGCGGGATTTTTGTATCGCATTTGTGTTATCCTTTTGTGGTTGGACTCGATATCGAACGGGTTTTTGAGATTTTATAATTTTGGTCGGGTTCTGAAATGTAGGTCCAGGTTGACTTTTTGGGGCGATTTTTCAATTATCTGCTAAGATCATAATTAATTATTTAAATTAGTTTCCTATAGTTATATTTATAGTATAGGAAACCAATTGATTCGGGTCGTTCATAGTCGGAAAATGGAGGGAAATGCCTTCTAATTGATTGATTTGGCATGGTTTGAGGTGAGTGATTTGATTAACCTTGTGTGGAGGAAATTCCCTTTAGGATTGGTACTGTTGTGATAGTTTTTGCTATGTGAAGGCCGTGTATGCAAGGTGACGATTACGTGCACGAGCTAATTGTTGAAATTCCGGTTTTAGATACACAGTGTCCTTTTCATGCCTTAATTGAGTAACTTAGCATGTTATAGTCTCCTTGTCACCTAATTTCTCATGTCTACTTGTCTTCTTTCTTATTTTCAACTTGTACTACATGTTTAGTTGAATTAATTACTTTCTTAATTTCGTATTCGTTATTTAACTGTGGGATTCTTTACTTGAAATTTTTTGTCCTTCAAATATCTTACTATTGAGTTTGGTGTTGAGTTTCAAGTGACGTAGTCTTATTTGAGGCAAAGTGTAAGTTGTGAAACATAATATTTATTAAGTTGTTATGTTTTTGTCATTTGTGTTGTTGTTGAGAGGATTGTTTGGTTGATTGCATGAGGTTTCTGTCCTGTTGTTGTTACTATTTGCACGAGGTTTATGTCGTGTCGTCACTACTCTTGATACGCATGCGGTGGTATAGGTCTGCGTGTTGAAATATGTGTAGTGATTTAAGGTGCGGTTGATATGCGTGGCTAATAGGGGAACTACTAGAAGCCATGCAGTGTGATAAGGTGGGCTAAAACGCGAGGTGCTATTTCGAGAAAAATAATTTTTAAAACTAAATGTAAGGCCCCCGCGGTGATATAAGGAAAGATTGTGATTTATTTTTATGATTTGGGACTACGAGTCGGTACCTCGGGAGTGCCCTTGTTGATATTTCTCTTATTGATGTATTTTTGTTTGGTTGGTGTTTTTCTAAACATGTAAAATACTATTTTTTTGTGTTGTATTAACGACCTTGGTTCCATGTTATTATCTTTCCGTAAATTCTTTATTGTTTCATTTTCTTGTAATTATCATAATAGCATTATGTTTTTTTGTCTTGTTTCTTACTATCTCCAGTATGGCCTTGACCCGACCTTGTCACTACTATACTAAGGCTAGCCTTGGCACTTACTGGGTACCGTTGTGGTGTACTCATAATACTCTTTTGCACATGTTTTGTGTAGATCCAGGTACATCTTATCAGTCCTGGTATTAGCGTGCTGAGTTGCTTCATTTGGAGACTAAAAGGTACACATGCCCGTGTCCGCAAGGCTCGGAGTCCCCTTTCTACCATGTTCTTCATTGTTTCTTTACGTTTTGTTTTAGATAATTATGTATAGGATTGTTCGATACTGTATCTAGAGCTTGTGACTTATATCTCACCACGTTTGGGGAATTATACATATTGGTTTTACAGCTTTATTTACGATATTGTTGGTGTTCGGAAATACTAAGCTTTTAATTACTATTTCTGCATGCTATTTAGGATTATCCAGTCTTAGAGACTAGTTACCGTCACGACATCCTACGGAGAGAAAATGGGATCGTGACAGTGGACTGTGTTGTTAGGCATGTGACCACGCCGGGAAGATTATGATATTGAGCATGTAACACGCCAAGCTGGAAGCATGTTGAGTTGGTCTTGTTGGCGTGTGGATACAGATCCTTCCCCCTAGGATCACCCTCTCATATTTGTCTCCTGATGTTGTACACGCAGTTATTGAGTGAAACTGATCAGTGATTTGTTACGGATATGGAAAGGTTGAAGAAAGTCTGCGCAGTGCTGTTTGGATTTGTATTTCATCTCTACTTGCAATTCATGGGTTATTATCGGACTTATCTGCATATCATCTCTATATGCTTAATATTTACTGAGCAGAGTATTTGAGTAACTATACACACAAACGCACAAATGCTTCTTCGTGTGCTTTATGACCGGATTTTGTTTTTGTTTTGTACTTGTTAAAAAGATTAATCTATACAGGTTATATCTAGTATTTCTTATAGTTCTCGCTTCTTTCATCTCGTCGAGGTTAGTTAAGATACTTATTGAGTATATTGGATCAGTTGTACTCATACTACACTTTGCACTTAAATGTGCAGATCTAGGTGTGAGGCCTAGTTATCAGCGGTAGATTTTCTTGTTGGACATATCTTCGAGAGGTGAGGCAGAACTTCATTATTGGCCATAATTTTGACTTGTCTTTTCTTATGTACTGTTGTTTCAGTTTAGACAGTATTGCTATTTAGTTTTTCAGACTTGTATTTTGATATAGAGCTTATGACTCCATATTTACCAGCTTCTGGGGAATTTCTCTTGTATTAGCAGTATCTTGTCATATTTAGATTTCAGACTTACGCTATTTGTATAAAACCTTTAGTTGGGTTCTTTATTCTTATATTTTGGCTTTCCAAGCCGGTGTGTGAAGCCCATCATGATAGGTTGGAGTTTTGGGTCGTTACAATAAATGAAGTGAGTAAATCAGCCGGAAGAACGCAATAGGAGAGACATTAATTGTAACGACCCGGCCGGTTGTTCCGAGAGTAATAACCCCGTTTCCCCCATTTCTGCTTCATTATATGTGGTTCAGCTTCATTATGTTGTGATAGATTGGTTGGCTTGGGTTCGAAGCGATTTTTGGAGAGAAATGCGACACTTTGTCTCTTAACTTGGTTCAATAGTTGGAAAAGTCAATCGGAAGTTGACTTATTTGTAAACGACCTTGGAATGTAGATTTTGTGGTTCAGATAGCTTCGTTAGGTGATTTGGGACTTAGGAGTGTGTTCGGAATGTGGTTTTGATGTCCGGAGTAGAATTAGGATTGAATTGGTGAATTTGAGTTTCTAGCGATTTCCGGTAGGCAGTGGAAGATTATCTATCGGGGTCGGAATGGAATTCCGGTAGTTGGAACAGGTTCGTAGTCTCGTTTTGGATGTGTGTGCAAAATTTTCAGGTCAATCAGAAGTGTTTTGGTTTGTTTCGGCATCTTTGGTGAAATTTAGAAGTTTCAAAGTTCATAGGCTTGAATCCGAGGTGAATTTGATGTTTTTACGTTGTTTTTGGTGTTTCGAAGGCTCGACTAAGTTTGAATAAGGTTATGGGATGTGTTGGTATGATTGGTTGAGTTCCCGAGGGCCTCAGGTGAATTTCGGGTGGTTAACAGATCGATTTATGGATTTTTGAGATAGCTGTTTTGTTGGTTTTTGCTGCAGATATTTTTGGTCTTTGCGATCGCGTAGAAGGGTCCGTGATCGTGTAGGACAAGTTGGACAGGGGTTAAAAATTTCTCTATGTGATTGTAGAGGTCAGGTTGCGATCGCGTGGGGGAGAGACACGATTGTGTGAGTTGTGAAGGCAAAACTTCGCGATCGCGTGGGCTATTCCGCGATCACGTAGGGTTAATTGTGGGGGCTGACTTTTTGTGCTTCGCGATCGCTTGACACGTGCCGCGATCGCGATTAAGGAATGAGGCCTAGGCAGTATGCTTTAAAAATCCATATACGCGAGTTTTAGTCTATTTTTCACCTTTACTGGACGGAATTTGAGCTTTTGAGAGAGATTAAAGAGGGAATCAAAGGGGAAACACTTGGACCGATTCTATGTTGTTTTCTAAGTAATTAAACCTGAAATTGTGGGATTTAAACCCAAAACTGGGAAAGTTAGGGCATGTGAAATTCGAGACTTTAATTGAGTAATTGAAGGGGCTATTATGGTCCGATTTTGATGTTCTTGGTATGTATAGACTCGTAGGAGGATAAGGATTCCGGTTTTTGTGACTTTCATCGAATTTAGAAACGTGGGGACAGGGGTCGAGTTTGGCCAATTTCAAGAATTGTGCCTAATTTTGATAATTTTTGAATGGGTTTCGTATCCTTAGCATATTTTGATGATAGTTTTGATAGACTCGGAGCATTTGGTAGCCGGTTCGAGAGGCAATAGCGTCGCGGTTTAGTATTTGGGAGGGCACGAGGTAAGTAATGAGTATAAATCTTGTCCTGAGGGTATGAAACCCAGACTTCATATTTTCTCACTATTTTTTGAATGGCGCACATGCTGGATGACGAGTGTGTGGCGTGCACTGATTGGGGATTTGGACTTTGTCCTTCCCGTGGCAACTATTGAGTTGCGTTTTACTTTTAATTCATATGTTAAATCGTGTTTTAAGACTATTGTTATATTTGGGTTGTAAGCCATGTTTGGGGCCTTGTGCCGACTTGTTTAGACCCCTTTGGGGCTTTTACTGTTATTTCCTCACTGTGTTGACTTATGATTTACACTCAGTCATATTATGTTTAATTGATTTCGAAAATCGGCCTTATTTACACTATTTTGAGATATAAAATGATATTTTGGGTCGAGTACCCCGTTTTACTGATTGCCCGAGTGGCTTTTGAGAGTTTCTGACTGAGTGAGGCCGAGGGTCTGATTGTGAGGATATGATATGCCACGAGGTGGCTTGATATTAGCGCTTGGGCTAAAGGAGCCCCTCCGTAGTGTGCACACACCCCTAGTGAGCGCAGGTACGTACTGAGTGCGAGTGCCGAGTGACGAGTGATTGGGAGGTATGAGTGACTGTGAGGTTGCCCGAGTGGCTGATTATGAGTTACTATGAGGTATGCCCGAGGGGCTGATTCTGAGTGATGTTACGCCCGAGGGGCAGTTTTAGATACATGTTTTTCACGAGAGGCTACTTATGATTTTACCACTTTCCCTCTGAACTTATGAAATATGTTTTGCCCGAGAGGATTTTTATGATTTTTATCATTTTTACACTAAACTTCTTGAAAGTTATGTTGAAATTGTTGGCAAGCATATTCCCAAATGATTTTTACTGAAATAGGCTTTTAAGCGTGATGATTTAACGTATACACTGTTCGAAAGAAAGACTGTGCTTATTGTGAAATGATGATTTGACTTTATGTGTTTCTTACTGCTCAGACCTGATTTATTCTCATTACTACTGAGTTGGCGTACTCACATTACTCCCTGCACCTTGTGTGCAGATCCAGGTGCTAGGGCAGAGTGAGCTGTGTATCTGTACCAGATACTTCTCAGATATTTTGTGACGTAGTTGCACGCGTCCGCAACCCTGCTTTGTCCCTCCTGCTTACTATTATAGAGTTTATTTTCCAGAGTTGTATATTTTCTGTAGATGCTCATGACCAGTGACTCCGGGATCTGGGGGTTGTATTTAATATTCGGTGTACCTTTATCTGTTTTAAAATGACTAAACGAAACCTTTATGGATTATCAGTTTAGTAATGTTAATAATGAAAGATTATTTACGTTTGAGCGTTATTTTTGATGGCCTAGTTCCACGATAGGCACCATCACGACTAGTTTAGATTTGGGTCGTGACATTAATCCCAAAACCCTGGAATATTTCCATCTCATTGACTTCGTTCTAAGTGTTTGTTTTCCGTATTTGCGATCTTATTTTCTTATTAGCTTATTAGATTTGTAGTAATTTAGTTAATAAATAGTTTAGATTGGATAATAGTTGATCATAGTTAATCGTGGGAACAATACTTTCTTATCACTTTATTACTGGTCGAGCACGTGTACTTGCTTGTGTGTTTTGACCCAACAATATCTCAAAATAGTTTACTAAAGCAAAATTAAGAATCTAAAAGTTCTAAATCTCATATGATGGTGGTGAAATGCTCGTGAGTCCCTCGGGTTCTAATCGAAATCTACGTACAAGTCCGAATACATCAAATTAACTTGTATGAAGCTTCAAAGTCTGAAACAAAGAGATATATCAAGAATAAAAGGGTAAGGTCACTACACTAACTTTCAAAACTTTCATGTAGTAAAATATGAAACGAGGTGTTAAATCGCAATACGATCGATTAGGTCGTTACAGGTTATCAGGCTATAGCAGATCCTATATTCAAACCCAAAGTCTGATGGTTTTATGTTTAGGACTTCAAACTTCAGAGATTCAAGTATGAAAGTGGCCTCTAGCGGAACATAGCTTCAAAGCTTTGATGGTTGCATAACGCGGCTTAACTTTAAATATTTTTTAAAATCAGCAATATGGCTTAAATGGTTGCATCACAAGCGACTGCTTGTTGCCATTTATACTATTCTTTGTGTTTAATCTGAAAACATATTTTAAGTCTATCTTTAACATGAATTTTATCTAAATATAATTTTTGTTCTAAAATTTATCCGTTGATCCTCAAAAACGAAAATAGAACTATTGATTTTGAATAGGGGATGCCCTAATTTTATTGCATTTACTCCAAGTTATATAGCAATCTTCTGTTATGCTACGTTCAGAGTTGCTTGAAACCATTTTGTTTCAGTAAAATTTTCAAGTTTCAATATACAAATTCATTGAAATATTCACACTCTGAAATTTCATACGACGTGTGTATATATATATATATATTGATTTCTTGTCAAAATGCAATAAAATATGATGAAGTCATTGTTATTTTATCAAAAGAATATATCATATTTTAAATAAATAACATACTTATTTCTTGTTAGATTTTATTTAAAAAAAGTTCAAAGGTTAATATCAAGTTGTAAAAGTGATGTTATACACAGCCGTGCCGATTAGGTTTGAATTAGATCCTTTCAAAGCATATATAGTGAGTTATAAAAATCTCATTTTTAGGGAAACAAAATAAATCTCCTATTTAATTTTAGAAATAGCAAAAACCACCTTGTTATTTTATTGTTTCATTGCACAAACCTTCACATCGCGAGTCTCTATCACTATCGTCAATAGCAAGAACTTATATGTCCAACTTTATCCTTCTATTATTTTCATATGTATTTGAAAATCATAGGTCAAATAAGAAAGGAAAGGAGGGAATTTTTAATCAAAAAGAATTTGACATTTAATGCCGTTAAATCTTTTGTCGCGGCCCAATTTCTCCTAAAGGCCGTGATGGCGCCCAACGTCACCGCTAGGCAAGCCAACGATGAACTAGACATGTATTTACTTTTTCAAAATTTTAAAGTAATTGATTTTTATTTATTAAGAAAGTGATTAGTGAAAACTTATGGTAAAGTAAAGCATAAACTAACGAGAGAATAAATACGGAGAATCTAATACTCAAAACCATAAAGTGGCTACTAGAATGTTCCCAAAACCTAGTGTCACAAGTGTATGAGTAACTAGTAAAGTGTCACGATCCCAAACCCTAACTGACCGTGATGGCACCTATCATGATACTAGGCTAGCCAATTCACCGAAAATAACATTATGATTTCTCATTTAATACATCAAATATCCGAATTTTCATAATGATTCTGTTGCTTAAGAATTTTAAAACAATAAAAATGATTAGAACATCTAAACACAATCTCAACATCTGGAGTCAACCGTCATGAGCATCTAAGAGATGATAGAATCTAATACAAATCCTCTACTACAACAAGTCTGGAAAGTAAAGTAAAATGACAGAGTAGGAGGGAGAAAGAGTAGGTTGCGGACGCCGAGCAGCTACCTCACGATCTCCGAACAATGCTCCAAATACGGTAACTCAACTATCGCTCTGCCCCGGTACCTGAATCTGCACACAAGGTGCAGGGAGTAACGTGAGTACGCCAACTCAGTAAGTAACCAAAGTATCTAAAAACATGAGTGTAGTGACGAGCATTTCTAAATCATGTAAATCCATATAATGTTTCATAAAATATAAGTACCAGTAAATGTAATAGATCAAGTTAAGAGTCCCCATTTACCAAAGATTTTACAAAACTCCAGTTTTCCCTTTTTAAACTTGTATGAAACATTAGTCAACATTTATCAAGAGGCTCAGTGTAAAGAATAGTGAAAACAGTAGTTTCATAAGAATATCAGCCACTCGGCACAGTGTTGCTGACAAATAAAGCCTCTCAGGCACGCCACTTAGTTACTCGTGACTCTAATCTCATAAGTCAATGCCACTCAGCACTCTCACTCATCAGGTACCATATAACAACTGATGCGGCATGCAACCCGATCCAATACATGTGTGTGTGTGTATATATATATATATATATATATATATATATTTTGCTGCGGTGTGCAGCCCGATCCATATATAAGGTATATTGCTGCGGCGTGTAGCCCGATCTATATAACATACGCTGCGGCGTGCAGCCCGATCCATATAATAGTCGACTGCACTCATTGGGGGTGTACAGACTCCTGGAGGGGCTCCTTCAGCCCAAGTGCTATATCGTTGTACCGTGCAGCCCGATCTAATAAATATATTGTTGCGGCGTGCAGCCCGACCCATATATAATGTATGTTACTGCGGCGTGCAACCCGATCCATACATAATATATAATCTATATTGCTGTGGCATGCAACCTGATCCATATGCAATATATAACATATCTATTGTTGCGGCGTGCAACCCGATCCATCACTATCCTCTCATACTCGGCTCTCGGCCTCATTACATATATATTGTTGTGGCGTGCTGCCCGATCCATAACTATCCTCACATACTCATCTCTTGGCCTCATTACATATATATTGCTGTAGCGTGCAGCACGATCCATAACTATCCTCACATACTCGTCTCTCGGCCTCATTACATATATATTTCTGTGGCGTGAAGCCCGATCCATAACTATACTCACATACTCGGCTTTCGGCCACATTACATATACATTGCTGCGGCGTCCAGCCCGATCCATAACTATCCTCACATACTCGCTCTCGGCCTCACTCAGTCATCTTCACATGACACTCGGGAAATTCATCTCAACTCACGGGACTCAGCCCAAAATACTTCTCAGAGTTTCAAAACCGTGTGATAACTATTAAAATTACAACAAACAGAAAACATGACCCAGTTCACAATTGTTCTATCAGGATAGTGTAAGAATAGTGTAAAAGTACCTCCGAGGGTCTAAACAGGTAGGCACAAGGCCCCAAACATGGCTCACATCCCATAAACAAGTATAAATTTCTAAAATGCAGGATATCGTAAGGTTTCAAATCGAATACGCGGCTTAATAGTCGATACAGGACGGACCAAGTCTCAATCCCTATCGGTTCATGCACACACGCTCGTCACCTAGCATGTGCGTCACCTCATTTACCAAAACAATATCAAATATCGGGGTTTCTTACCCTCAGGTTTAGAGTTACAATCGTTACTTACCTCAAAACAGTCCAAAAACTATTCTGCGGTGTTCTTGCCCCTCGAATCGGCTCCCAAATGCTCCGAGTCTATCACAAAACAGATCAATAACATCAAAATTTGCTAGGGAGATGAACCCCAATCAAAAACTATCAAAAATAGGCACAATTCCCGAAAATTTTCAAATCCGGCCCCCGGGCCCACGTGTCAG
The DNA here is from genome assembly GCA_005239525.1 of Nicotiana knightiana. Classification (NCBI taxonomy): domain Eukaryota; kingdom Viridiplantae; phylum Streptophyta; class Magnoliopsida; order Solanales; family Solanaceae; genus Nicotiana; species Nicotiana knightiana. Next base: position 100,913 of record ML392464.1, on the reverse strand, counting down.
AATCCAATAAAAGTTACATCACATGAATCCTTATCCTCCCACGAGTCCGTACATACCAAGATCATCAAAATCGGACCACCATTGCCCACTCAAATCACCAAAAGAAATTTCCAAATTTTTCCTCCCATTTCCCCCCAATTTTCTACTTAATTCCTAAAATTGCATGGTGAAAATCAAGACAAATTCATGAAATTAAACCAAAAATGATTGAAGAACACTTATCACAAGAATCCCACTGAAAATCTCGTCCAAAATATCCTTCCCCCGAACTCTCAAATGGCAAAATGAGTTATGGCCAAGAACTCCAAAAATTAGAACTTAAATTGTCTGCCCAAACTTTTACTCTGGCGATCGCGGAAAAAGGCACGCGATCGCGAAGAACAAAATGCTGCCCAACCAAACTAAATCTATGCGGTCACAGAAACAACTACGCAATCGCGCAACACCACTCCTCACAACAGTGAGATCGCGACCATCTCTATGCGATCGCATAGAGCAAATTCCATCCTCTCACTGCCACTCCCAGTCCTACTTGCGAACGCAAACATCTCCACGCGAACGTAGTGACCACTCTGCTCTACCCTTTGCGATCGCATTCCTACCTACGCGATCACACTTCACAAAATCCGCTTGGCCTCAAATTACTCTACGTGATCGCGGATGAACTCATGCGATCGCAATGAACAAATCGCTACTGCTGAAACACCAGAAAAACCAGCAATCTCCCAAAGACCAATAATATCCGTTTGAGCATCCGAAATACACCTGAGGCCCCTGGGACCTCAACCAAACCTACCAAAATATCACATAACATCATTTAAACTTAGACGAGCCTTCGAATCACCAAAAACAACGCAAAAACACCAAAATCACATCAAATTCAAGCCTATGTACTTCGAAATTTCTAAATTTCGCCAAAGATACCGAAACCATCCAAAACACGTCTGATTGACCTAAAATTTTGCACACATATCCAAAATGACACTACTAACCTGCTCCAACTTTTGTAATTCCATTCCAGCCCTGATAGCCTATATTCCACTGCCGACCGAAAATCACAAAAACTAACTTTCGCCTATTCAAGTCTAATTTTACACCCGACATCAAAACCACATTCCGAACACACTCCTAAGTCCCAAATCACCTAACGAAGCTATCCAAACCATAAAATCCGTATTCCGAGGTCGTTTACCAAATAGTCAACTTCTGGTTGACTTTTCCAACTATTGAACTAAGATACGAGACTAAGTGTCTCATTTCACTCAAAAAATTGCTCAGAACCCGAGACAACCAATCTAACTCGAGCCAACTCTCAGAACGACCGGCTGGGTCGTTACATCCTCCCCTACTTAAACATACGTTCGTCCTCGAACGTGCCAAAAGTTGTTCTCCAATACAATCAAACTGTCGCGTAGCCTACCATGCACATAATCAGGGGTGATCCCACGTCACCCTATCCCATATAGGTCAAATAGAACAACACAGTTGAAATTTTGAAATCCAACCTGACCCATAAACTTAGAACCAAATTTCCACTTCTGAAGTAATACACAAGATCAAAATTCCACAACTATAAACTGAAAAAGTCTGAGCATGCTGAAACAATCCATATACGCACCCCAGATGAAACCACATAATACACTGCATGACTCAAACACCCATAGTGATGACTCCCAATCACAATAGCTGCTCAGAACAACCCAATACTGGTACACAACCTCTTATCAAGAAGTTCCTCGCTCTAACACTTTCATATATTGCCGATGATAAAAGAAACACGTAAAAACTAGCAACCATTCGTCCGATCAGTTAGACATAAAGCTCGCCCTTCTCAAACAGGAAGTATAGCAGATTTTTGAGCCGACTCCCGATATTTATCCTTCCAACTACGCTGTAGACATTTCTGACAATATTATTCCAGGTCCAATGACCTCTTCTCATCTAACACGTCCACTCTGATGACATGACACATCGATGCAATTCGAAGCCATAACCTGTGCAACTCGTGCACTCAATAGAAACATCCCAAAGTAATAAAATTATATGAAAGATTCACATGGGAGGATTATCCTGCCATTAACAATTACCATCACAACATCATGCTAAAAGGCCGACACATATCGCAAAGATTAATACACACGAATCCAATACCAAAGGTCATACCCCTACATAATCTCCTCTACCCTGCGCGATCTCATCCAAACGCTGGTCAACATGAAATACTACAAGCCACCTGGCTCAAATCAATAACCATTAAAAATTCGACATCAAGTACTCAAAGTGCATTGTCACAACCACGGGGAAATCGGACGATACCATGCCACACGAATAATAAAGAACATAACCAGTACGTCTTGATCCCGCAATACTCGGTACTTACCTTACTCAAATCTAGCTATAAAGCATGATTAGAATCGCACCATGTGTGCATATAACCAATAATCACCGCTCCCTGCAACACCAAAAGGTAACTCATAGATTACTTCGGAACATGAATAAACTCAATCACAATCGAATGGTACATTCCTCAACAGTAGAAATTCGGAGCCAACAATTCCGACCCGGTGCAGAACACATGCCCATACGATCCTACAATAACCTCGAATCAACTCTGGTCACCCACAACAGATAGATAACATCACCGAAAAGTTCAAACTGACTGAATCATGGTACATACTAAGATATGACTAGCTTGATCGCATCTTCACAGTTCACTATCACAAAATAACCTGTTTATGAGAACACTCAGTCACGAAGCGCACCAATTAGTGATATCATCTACCTAGTCATCTGAAATTGCCCTCTTCCAGAACCGAACCGTGACCTCACACATGCAGATCTCAAATCTTCACAACATACCGCATACACCCTGCCATCCTATGATAAATATGAGAACTTCATAATCCCTTACGAGCCATAAGCAACTACGTACTCAACTAGCCAAGAAATTTTCATTTGATCCCATCTAATGAGCAAAATCTCTATACACCACAGGCTCCTCATGCCAGTAGAAGATATGCATCTCTAACCGTGGTAGAAACAATCAAAAACTCTCCGACTCCTATTTGTACGGCACAAAACTGTCAGGACTGAATCCTTCCAACTCAACCAAGCTACGCATGTCACAAAAATCCAAAAGCATTGCCAAGAAACACATGTAAAAACTCATTACCTTTACTTTCTTGATACTGATATGTAGAGTCCATGATAATGTAGAAATGCCATAAGTCCTGACACCCTCCAACGTAAATCTCAATTACACTGACCAATTCGACAGAATCGACCTGACCCATTTGTACACTAACATACTAGGAAAATAATCCACTCACTTGAAGCCACAAGCAAGTTCATACACTACACATACTACACCTTTTACAATTTCCACTCAATCATTCAATAGAACCCAATAGAGTACATTACAACCTATATCAAAGGATTTATTACTCGAGTCATTCCCGGACCCCACATCTGCAGGTCATAACTGATTTACAAATATACCTCAAACCGAAACCAATACAACACATAATCGTATAATCAACTTATCATTAACAGACTCCCCCACTTGGCTCAAAGCCAATGATAAAGACAAACAATAACACACAATGACCATAATAACACAACTCGTCTAACAGCTCAAGTCAACTGCAAATATCAGATTCACCATTGTAATAGTCATGCCAACTTCCACAAGCAATCTAAACTCAATTACAACATATATCGTTTACTGGTAGAAGAAAACTTACTACAGGACAACCCGCCGTAGATACCCCTGCCGGCTTAGCCTCAAACATGATATCTCTCTATACACTTCCGAAGATCATAGCTATCAGGCAATCACTACACCCTTCTACATCAAAACACAGACAACGCCTAACATCGAGGCATCGAGATATGCGGTATAAGAACCTGAAGCTGATGGTAGAACCAATGGTAGAGCTGAGGTCAAAGGAAATCTTGTGCTTTCTGGAAGCTCTATCCACACTCGTTTGACCACATGGATACCCTCGCTGGACACCACGTGTCCCAACAATGCTACTGAACTGAGCCAAAATTCACACTTGGAGAACTTTGCATAGAGCTTCTCCTCCCTGAATCCTTATAATACCACCCTCAAATAAAAAATATGCTACCCCCTGTCTACGCGTATACGCCAGGATGCCATCAATGAATACAATAACAAATGAGTGATAATACAGATGTAATACACCGTTAATCAGATGCATGAACTCTACTTGGGCAATGATCAGCCCAAAAGATATTATCAGGAACTCATCACACAATAGAAGGATCCGCTTCACTCTACAACTAAACAACATGAGAGGTCTTCCAATACACTCACAACTCAAAGCCACATACCAGACCGAGATAGAAATCAAACACTCAATAAATCTTGCCACATTTCCAGCCAACCCTTTTATCACAAATTACAGCCTGAACACATCTAACCATCAAATCACACTCACTACATAGGCATCCAGTCACAAAGTCCCGTCAATAAGGACATCAACGGACATATAGGCCCCCAAATACATGGAACACACAATCGAAATCTTAGCACTCAAGACACAAAATGAATCCGGCCTCAAGTCCTCCAGAATGGCCCATTATCAAAATGCTAAAACCACATCTCATCCATGGAAGTCACAATCCATCGATGTACAACTGATACCAAGCGCTCTTGGGCACGTTCGAATACATGGACGGAATTCAAGAGTTATGCTCTTGGCTGAATAAAATGGATTCATATGACAAGAATTCAAGAATGTGAGATTTTCCAAAGGGTTCCGCATCCTCTCGAAGATAAGTACAGACGCCTCGTACCAATCCGCAATACTCTACTAAACCTGCTTATGACCGGTGAGTCCTATGTAACCTAGCGCTCTGATACCAACTTGTCACGACCCACAAACCCTAACTGGCCTTGATGGCGCCTATCGTGATACTAGGCTAGCCAATTCACTGAAAATAACATAATGCTTTCTGATTTAATACATCAAATATCCGAATTTTCACAATGATTCTGTTGCTTAAGCATTTCAAAACAATAAAAATGATTAGAACATCTAAACACAGTCCCAACATCTGGAGCCAACCGTTATGAGTATCTAAGAGATGATACAGTCTAATACAAATCATATACTACAACAAGTCTGGGAAGTAAAGTAAAAATGACAGAGTAGGAGGGAGAAAGAGTAGGCTGTGGACGCCGAGTAGCTACCTCACGATCTCCGAGCAATGCTCCAAATGGGGTAGCTCAACTATCGCTATGCCCCGGTACCTGAATATGCACACAAGGTGTAGGGAGTAACGTGAGTACGTCAACTCAGTAAGTAACCAAAGTATCTAAAAACATGAGTGTAGTGACGAGATTTTCTAAATCATGTAAATCCATATAATGTTTCATAAAATATAAGTACCGGTAAAGGTAATAGATCAAGTCAAGAGTCCCCATTTACTAAAGATTTTACAAAACTCCAGTTTGCCCTTTTTAAACTTGTATGAAACATTAGTCAACATTTATCAAGAGGCTCAGTGTAAATAATAGTGAAAACAGTAGTTTCATAAGAATATCAGCCACTCGGCACAGTGTTGCTCACAAATAAAGCCTCTCGGACAAGCGTCTTAGTCACTCGTGACTCTACTCTCATGAGTCAATGCTCACACTCAACACTCTCACTCATCAGGTACCATATAACAACTGCTGCGGCGTGCTGCCCGACCCAATACGATATATATATATATATATATATATATATATATATATATTATAAAAGTAGGAAGCCCTAAACTTAAAAGTTAAATTACTATAATAGACTTCCTTTTATCTTTTTTATTAAAACAAATAAACGAAATATTGCTTGAAGGGATGTAACCCTTCACATTAGTTACTAATATAACTAAAATAATGCTTATTCTCTATTCCAGTTCGTTCTTTGAGTGAAACTAACTATTAACAAAAGTTTACCTTCACTAACAAAGTCTGAAGTGTCTGAGCACCCATTCTTAGGCATTAGACAATGTTCATCTTATTTGAAAAGACACATCCAATATTTTTACTAGACAATTTAACTATCTTATGTTACTCGATCTCACATAAAATATGATCCAAAAGAGAATTTGATAAAACAACTACATTACACAAAAATTCTCAGGTACTTACCTTTCTTTTATTCTTAAAAAGAAATATACACACATTTTAGATCATCTAATTACAATGTCTGTAAATGGTGCAAAGATCGTACTCTAGGGTGTTTTCCTCGTGTATTTGCAATGAAGTAGTATTTAGTTATATGTTCGTAGAAAATATATACGTATTACTTTATATAACATTAATTAGAGTAATGGCAAAGAGTTTTAGACAATCTATTATTCATTCACATTTATTTTGATATTAAAATTCATATTCATTTTTACATAAACCTGAAGTTATATTTAAATAGTTAAGTTCTACTTTATAATTCAAAAAAAAAAGTTTTAAATTAGATATATAATCATAAATTTATATTATTTTTATTTAAAGCATTTTAAGATTTTTTTTTCAACATGGATCATAATTCATTAGCAGATACTTGATTTTGTACATATCCTCTTCTCTTGATCATAACTAGAGTAGGAGAAGTACAAATGTTATCCATGTCTTTTTTGAAATATGTTCCTTCAAATTAAATTTTGGAAGATGGACACATTAAAGTTCTTTATTTTTTTTAAACATTTGAATAAATTATAACTTTAACTAATAAACAAGAAAATTATTTTATAGATTACTTATCTATTTTACATGGTTTCATTTTGATAATATTCGGTGGAAGTTTGGAAAAACCAACATTTGAAGTTGAAGTTAAAATTGTTTTACGTAGAAAAAAAGTTAAACTTTTGTGAGTGAAATATTATTTTGTTTTAGATGCTCAAACAAAATTTTCAGCTTTAATATTTACTAGGATAATTACCTTACTGGGCCTTCCTAAAAAATAATAAGAATAAATATATATTTTGTATATTAAATATAATATACATATAATATAAATACATGCACACACGCACGCGCACACATGCACACAAAATATATAAAATATTTCTTAGTTGGACGAAACAATTTATATTCTCTAGCCAAATAATATACAAAATATGTATATTATATGTATATAATACATATATATTTGAAAAATAAACATTTTGTCGGTTACTATATTCTCTAGCCAAGTAATATACAAAACACACATCATTTTGTGATAATACTAATAACATAACACAAACGTGCAATGCACATTCAAAGAGACTAGTTTATATATATATATATATATATATATATATTGCTGCGGCGTGCAGCCCGATCCATATATATGGTATATTGCTGCGGCGTGCAGCCCGATCCATATATATGGTATATTGCTGCGGCGTGCAGCCCGATCTATATATATGGTATATTGCTGTGGCGTGCAGCCCGATCCATATATATGGTATATTGCTGCAGCGTGCAGCCCGATCCATATAACATACGCTGCGGCGTGCAGCCCGATCCATATAATAGCCGATTGCACTCACTGGGGATGTACAGACTCCTGGAGGGGCTCCTTCAGCCCAAGCGGTATATCGCTGCGGCGTGCAGCCCGATCCAATATATATATTGCTGCAGCGTGCAGCCCGACCCATATATAACGTATATTACTGCGGCGTGCAGCCCGATCCATACATAATATATAATCTATATTGTTGCGGCGTGCAACCCAATCCATATGTAATATATAACATATCTATTGCTGCGGCGTGCAGCCCGATCCACAACTAACCTTTCATACTCGACTCTCGGCCTCATTACATATATATTGTTGCGGCGTGCAGCCCGATCTATAAATATTCTCACATACTCGGCTCTCGGCCTCATTTCATATATATTGTTGCGGTGCAACCCGATCCATAACTATCCTCACATACTCGGGTCTCGGCCTCATTACGTATATATTATTGCGGCGTGCATCCCGATCCATAACTATCTGTCATGCCCCAAAACCGAGGGACGAGACCGGCACCTAACCGGATGAACCCGGTCAAGCGGACCTGGATTGCCTTTCCTACCCAACGCATTTTCCCATGTTCATAATGTACATTTATAAGTGAAACAGAAAAATAGAATCGAAGCATGAGTGTACAACATAAGTCGAATTTCCTCTTTTAACATTTTCAACGTTTAATCTTCCGAAACATACATTCGAAAATACAAGACTCCCCATACGGGATCATGATTACAAACAAGTACGACAACTACCCCAAATACACATATACAACCCACATAATGCCTACAGAGCCTCTAAAGATGTGGAGAAGAGTATATAAACTTCCGGCAACAAGGCCCCGGCTATACCTTAACAGAACAGAATATGCAAAAAAAGATGGCATAGACTACGCACGACCCCGAAATGAAATGGGGCTCACCAAAACTCCTGAGGAGATGAAAGGAAGGCACCACTATCGGTGGACCAAGCTACCTGCTATAGAACCACCTATATCCATATAAAAGATTTAGCGCCCCCGGCAAAAAGGACGTTATTACCATGGAATAGTACTAGTATGCATGAACAAGCTTTACTCTAAGTAAAATCAAACAATACACAGATAGGAGGCAGTCAAAGAAACCAAACAAATACTGCAAAGAGATACAGAAAACACAAGTGAGGGTTCCACAGTTTCTTATTTCAATTGTTCTCTTGTTGCGACACGCAACCCGATCCCACCTCAAAATCATATTCCTCCCTTCTGTTGCGGCGTGCAACCCGATCCCACCTCACAATCATATTCCTCCCTTATTTCTTCTGTTGCGGCGTTGCAACCCGATCCCACCGTACAATCCTGTTGGGGCGTGAAATCCAATCCCACCGTACAATTCTGTTGCGGCGTGCAACCCGATCCCACCGTACAATTCTGTTGCGGCGTGCAACTCGATCCCACCTTACAATCACATTTGATAGCAACATCAACCAATCAATTCAATCACAAGGATTTTCATCATCAAGGATATACATTCGTAACAACGAAATAACCATGTGAAATCAAGGCCATAGTAATCTTTACTAAACAGTGAGTCATATACGACATACCATCAAAATATAGTTATCCACATTTCCTTTCCATTACTTGCTACATAGCATTTAGCACTTGGATACATTCAACAATTTGATTCGTTATCATTTCTTTCATTTTGCAGCACATTCTCTCATACCGATGTATTCAACATTTAACGAGCTTTGCACATGATAGAATAAGAACAAAGAATCACCTTTTCACAATATCTTATAACATGGTGGCATGGTAATCAACTAGGACAATCAGAGAACAAAATCTTACGCCTCAACACATTAGAACAATCGATTCACATATGCATAAGCCAAAAACTCATACTGAATGCTCGGACACCAACAAGGTGACTCTACGAAGATTAAAGTTAGCCATACATACCTCGAGTCAAAATTCCCCCTTAATATCTATTCTCAAGTCACCGGACCTTCTAACGCCTTCAATCTAATTTACAATGAGACACATTCAAACTTAGAGTTAGGAACCTTTAATTCTTTTGGTCATTTTATCAAATACTATGTGGTCCTTTAGATTAACTAGCTCCCTTTTTAGTGAAAGGTTTCCCTAGCCTACTTCCCTTTGCTAGATTATAGAAGATTATCACATGCATGCAAGGTCTTAGCTTTTATCATGAAGAACCAATTCATGTGTGTTCTATTCTAACTAAAATCTGAGAATTTGGGGAAATGAGGTGAAGACTTACCTCTTGTGGTGAAGAAGATGACGACTACTCGATAAATTCCATTCCTGAGTAGAGATGGAGGACCAATTTGGGAAAGATGAGGACTTCTCTCACTAGAACCCACTCTCACTTCTCTCTATTTTGATCAGATGGTCGTTAAAAATGAAGGGGAGGGGTGTTTTATTAAATTGGGGGTCGGGTTTTAAAATTAGAAATTAGAAGCCCCGAAGCAGGTATGCGGTCAGGAATGCGATCGCATTCCTGTTATGCGGTCCGCATACCCGTCGCATAAGTGGCCTTCAGCTGGGCCAAAAAATAAAGCAGACTGCCCCGGTATGCGACCATTATGTGGTCCGCATACGTGTTATGTAATCACATAGTGCGTCGCATAATTCCCTCCACAAAAATCAAGGTGCAAGAATGTGACAACCATGCGGCCCGCATTCGTGAAATGCGATCACATTCTAGGCCGCATAGTTGTCCTCAAAATGGACAGCAAATTGTCCAGGTATGCGACCATTATACGGTCCGTATACCTGATCTGCGATCGTGTAGTGGACCGCATACCCACGCAATTCTGGAAAACTATATCTTTTAAGTCCCGGGATACTTTTTACTCCACAAGGGTCCGTCTTAAGAATTTCTACAGTTATAACCATATGGGGATCCATTCGGGCATTGTTTTTAGACTTGAAATTTTACGGGTCTTTACATTCTCCCCCACTTAGAATCATTCGTACTCGAATGAGGATCGGGGAATCACTTAGTTAAGAGAACATAAAACGTGCCAACCCTAAATTTTTACTAACTCCGATATTTCCTGAAACTTTCGCCAGAGTTTCCTTTGTAATTAAGCCTATCTATCTGTCAGAGAGTCCCTGAAACACATTTGAACCAATTCCACACATTTTCAGTTACTCTATCAACTTTCACATAATCCGGTCATTTCAACAAGCTACATATAATTCAATTACTTCCACAAGCGTCACATAGTTCAATTAACTCCACAAATTTGCACATAATTCAACTATTACAATGAGTTGCACATAATCGAGCTATTACAATGAGTTGCACATAATTCAGCTATTACAACGAGTTTCACATAATTCAGCTATTACAACGAGTTTCACATAATTCAGCTATTTCAATGAGTTGCATATAATTCAGCTATTTCAAGGAGTTGCACATGATCCAACTAATCACAACAACATATACATTTATGGCACAAAGTTTGAGAAGTCACAATAGTTGGGTAATTAGGGGAGTGGAGTGTTCTTGCAAAAAATTTGACACCAATGTAATTGCTTAGAGATGACAACTCTCAAAACCATTACCGGACTTATTCAAACAAGTGGGGATATTTCTCTTTCATTTCATTTTCCGCTTCCCACGTGGCTTCTTCGACTTGTTGACTCCGCCATAATGCTTTGACCGAAGCGACCTCTTTGTTTCTCAACATACGAACTTGCCTATCAAGAATAGAAACCGGAACCTCTTCATATGTCAACTTTTCATTAATTTCAATGGTCTCAACCGAACGATGACAGATGGATCTCTAACTACCTTCTTCCGCATGGACACATGAAACACCGAGTGCACTAACAAAATCTCAGAGGGCAATTCCAGCCTATACTCCACCTGCTATCCTTTGAGCAATCCTATATGGCCCGACATACCTTGGGCTCAATTTCCCTTTCTTCCCAAACCGCATCACTCCTTTCATGGGATTCCTTTAAGAATACCCAATCATCTACTTGAAACTCCAAATCTCTTCGACGAACGTCCGCATAGAATTTCTGAAGACTCTGAGCTGTCTTCATCCTCTCCTGAATGACTTTAACTTTTTACATAGGAGACCTACTCTGAGCAGTCTTCATCCTCTCTGCCTCACCAACCTCGAACCATCCAATCGGAGACCTACACCTTCTTCTGTACAATGCTTCAAATGGGGCCATCTGAATACTAGCATAGAAACTGTTATTATAAGCAAATTCTATAAGAGGAAAGTGATCATCCCAGCTACCCTTGAAATCTAATACACAGGCCCGTAACATATCTTCAAGTGTATGAATGGTCTTCTCTGCCTGACCGTTATTTTGCGGGTGGAAAGCTGTGCTGAGATTTACCTGCGTACCCAAACCTTGCTGAAATTTCTTCCAAAAGTTAGTTGTGAACTGGGCCCCTCGATCCAAGATAATAGATACTGGAGTGCCATGGAGCCTAACTATTTCTTTGATATACAACTGAGTGTACTGTTCTGCAGTATCAGTGGACTTGACTGGCAAAAAATGCGCCGACTTCGTGAGCGGATCCACTGTTACCCAAACTGAGTCGAACCTACGGGGAGTGCGAGGTAACCCCACCACAAAGTCCCTATTGATCATTTACCATTTCCATGTTGGTATTTACATAAGCTGTGCCAACCCACCGGGCCTCTAATGCTCGGCCTTCAATTGCTGACAATTTGGACACCTAGCCACAAAGTCCGCCAGTCCCCTCTTCATACCATTCCACCAGCAAATCTCCTTGAGATCGTGATACATCTTTGTAGAACCTGAGTGTACGGAATACCTGGAATTTTGAGCCTCTGCCATAACTCTCTCACGAAGATCATCCACATCCGGAACACATAGCCTCCCTTGGCACCATAAAACACCGTCATCATTGCCGAGTGAAAATGATGTAGTCTTGTGATTCAGAATTGCTTCTCTCAACTGTACCAAAGCTGGATCCCTGAATTACTTTCCCTTGACTTCCGCTACAAGCGAAGACTCCGCTCCATTACGCACGACGACATTCCCTTCATCTGAGGCCGAAAGACATACCCCCAGACTGGCCAACTGATAAACCTCTCGAGCCAAAGGCCTCTGACCTGCTTCCAAATGAGCCAAGTTACCTATGGATTTCTGAATAAGAGTGTCGGCTACCACATTCACCTTTCCTAGATAGTACAAAATATTCATATCATAATCCTTGACCAGTTCTAACAACCTCCGCTGCCTTAAGTTCAACTTCTTCTATTTGAATAAGTACTGAAGACTCTTGTCGTCTGTGAACACGTCCACATGGACCCCATAAAGATATTGCCTCCAGATCTTCAATGCAAAACACAACCGCCGCAAGCTCCAAATCATGCGTCGGGTAATTCTTCTCATGATACTTGAGGTGTCTTGAAGCATACGCTATTACCTTACCACATTGCATCAATACACACCCCAAACCAACCCTTGAAGAATCACAATACACCACAAACCCTTCTAAACCTTCTGGCAAGGTCAACACTGGCGCTGAAGTCAATCTTGATTTCAATTCTTGAAAACTATTTTCGCAAGCATCGGACCACTAAAAATTAACCGCTTTCTGCGTCAGCTTAGTCAATGGGGAGGCAAGGGTAGAGAATCCCTCCACAAACCTCCGATAATATGTAGCCAAACCCAAGAAACTACGAATCTCTGTCAGGGTCGTTCGTCTAGGCCAATCATTAACCGCTGCAATGTTTTGGGGATCAACCCGAATCCCTTCCCTGGAAACAACATGACCCAAAAAGGTGATTGATTCTAGCCAAAACTCATATTTTAAAAACTTTGCATACAACTGGTGCTGATGGTCTGCAAAACTGCCCTGAGGTGATTAGCATGATCTTCTTGACTTCGCGAATAAACAAGGATGTCGTCAATGAAGACAATCACAAAAGAGTCAAGAAACGGTTTGAAAACCCGATTCATAAGATCCATAAAAGCTCCTGGGGAGTTGGTTAGCCCAAAAGACATTACCAGAAATTCAAAGTGCACATATCGAGTCGTGAAGGTAGTCTTAGGAATATCCTGCTCCCTGATCTTTAACTGGTGATACTGGGACCGCAAATCAATCTTTGAGAAGAACTTAGCACCTTGCAACTGGTCGAACAAATCATCTATGCGAGGCAATGATTATTTGTTTTTGATGGTGACCTTGTTGAGCTGCCGATAATCAGTACACATCCGAAGCGATCCGTCTTTCTTTCTAACAAAAAGAATCGGTGCGCCCCAAGGCGACACACTTGGCCGAATGAAACCCTTTTCTAATAGATCTTTCAATTTTTCTTTTAACTCTCTCAATTCTGCTGGCGCCATTCGGTAAGGTGGAATATATTGGCTGCGTATCTGGAAATACATCAATCCCGAAATCGATCTCTCTATCTAGTGGAATCCTAGGAAGCTCGTCCGAAAATACTCCAAGAAATTCATTCACAACAGGCACAGATTCGGGAGCAGGCACCTCTGAAGTGGTGTCCGCAACCCGGGCCAAATGGTAGATGCACCCTTTTTTGATCATCTTTGAGGCCTTAAGGTAGGAAATAAGCCTAGCTCTTGGCATAACATTATTCCCCTCCCACTCGATAACTGGTTCATTAGGAAACTCGAGCCTCATAATTTTTGTTTGGTAGTCGAGTTTAGCAAAGCACGAATAGAGCCAATCCATCCCCATAATTACATAAAAATCACCATTTCTAACTCAGTAAGATCGGTCGTGGTATCCTGACCATGCACCGTGACAACACAATTCCTATAAACTCGCACGACCGTAATAGAATCACCAACTAGAGTCGACACAGAGAATGACTCGTGAAGTTGTTCGGGTTCTATCCCAAAACTTGAAGTAATAAATGGAGTAACATATGAAAAAGAAGACCCGAGATCAATAAGAGAATAAACATCATGTGACTGAACAGTCAGAATACCCGTGACAACATCTGGAGAAGCCTCCGCACTCTGGCGACCACTCAAAGCATAGAACCGACTGGGTCCCCCTTTACCCCGTGCTCCACCCCTAGCTGCACTGCGCCCTGCTGAAGCTGGAGGGCCGCGGGCTGGAGGGCGTGTTGAAGATGTAGCGGCTGAAGAAGTGGATGGCTGAGCAGTGCCCCTACCCGTGCCCTGATGGGGTGCACGACAGTCTCGCTGAACATGGATTCTCACTCCACACCTATAGCATACCGGTATGTCCAAGTAACAGGGCTTAGAATGAAACCTCCCGTACTTAGGGCATGGGGCCCTCCGCTGCTGCTGGAACCTCCCACCTGAACGACCCAACTGATGGAACCTCCTGCTATCTAAACCTTGTCCAACACGACCTCCCTGCTGATAATTGTGCCCTGATGGCGGTGCACTAGCTGAGGACTGAGCATAGGACTAAGATGGCCCTGATGACCCTCTCCCAAGGGATGATCTTCCTCCTCCAATTGAACTCCCAGGGTGGCCCGCTGTTCAAGCCCTTCTACTACTCTCCATCTCCATTCTTATCTTTAATTTTTGAGCCTCCGTAGCCTGGGAAAATTGCACAATCTTCTAGTAGTTCATATCTGAATGCAGAGCAGCTGTAGCAGCTTCATTAATAACCAAGGGACCAAGGCCCTGAACAAACCGACGAACTCTAGCCTCCATAGTAGACACCATGTGAACAACATATTTTGAAAAGTGCACAAACTCTATATGATACTCCCACATACTCATGTTGCTCTGCTTATGGGCCTCAAACTCTGTAGCACGGGCTGCCATAATCTCGGCAGGCAAGAAATTACCCGTAAAAAGGCATCCACAAACTCCTCCCACCTCGCCGAAGGGCTCCCCTCTCCAAGAGAACTCTCCCACATCTCGAACCACTAATATGTCGCTCCCTTCAGACTATAGGAAGACAACTCAACCCCATCTGTCTTAGTAGCCCTCATACTCGGAGGGTCTTGCACATATCATCAATGAACTCCTGAGGATCAGCCTCTAGATTGGTGCCTGTGAACTCTGGAGGGGCTAGCCGCAAAAACTGGTTGACTCTGGAACCCGAAGAATCCCCTGGCTCGCTAGAGGACGTAGGGGCAACATTTGATCTTTGGGTCTGAGAGGCCACTAACTGGGTCAACATCTGGATAGCTCCCCTAAGGTCCCCATCAGAAATACCGGGACCGGAAGCTGGAGTTGGAGGTGGTTCAGGAACAACAATGGGAGGGATTTCAGCACCCTCCGCTGGGATATGAGTAGGAATAGTCTGGCCTGGAGTGGAGGAATCAAGTTGATTTATGGCTGGGGAATCATTCGCACCCGCACCATCAGCTGGAGAATTTATGACCACTCCTGGGGTGGTATTGGCCTCTAGGCCGAGTCGAGATCTCTTCTTGGATGCCATTTACTGAAAATTGGAACAATGCACGAGTTAGAGGTAGAAAACCTCACCTTTCACCACATTGCACGATATGGAATAACAATAAAAAAGGTACTTTCCTAAATGTTCATGCAGCCCCTTCTTATAGATGTGGTCGACAACATACCGATAAGAAGGGCTCTACTAGATACAGCTCCGAGACATCCTATGACACTTTCAAAACCTGAGGCTCTGATACCAAGTTTGTCACGCCCCAAAACTGAGGGACGAGACCGGCACTAACTAGATGAACCCGGTCAAGCGGACCTGGATATGCCTTTCCTACCCAACGCATTTCCCCGTGTTCATAATGTACATTTATAAGTGAAACAACAAAATAAAATCAAAGCACACATTTACAACATAAGTCGAATTTCCTCTTTTAACATTTTCAACGTTTAATCTTCCCAAAACATACATTCCAAAATACAACACTCCCGATACGGGATCATGATTACAAATGAGTACGACAACTACCCCAAATACACATATACAACCCACATAATGTCTATGATGCCTCTAAAGATGCGGAGAAGAGTATATAAACTTGCTGGCAACAAGGCCCCGGCTATACCTTAATAGAACAGTATGCAAAAGAAGATGGCATAGACTACGGACGACCCCGAAAGGAAGTGGGGCTCACAAAAACTGCTGAGGATATGAAAGGAAGGCACCACTATCGGCACACCGAGCTACCTGCTATAGAACCACCTACATCCATATAAAAGATGTAGGGCCCCCGGAACAAGGGACGTTAGTACCATGGAATAGTACTAGTATGTATGAACAACCTTTACTCTATGTAAAATAAAAAATACACATATAGGAGGCAGTCAAAGAAACCAAACAAATACTGCACAGAGATACAGAAAACACAAGTAAGGGTTCCACAGTTTCTTATTTCGATCGATCTCCTAATCAAAAAAGATAGGAGGCAGTCAAAGAAACAAAACAAACACTGCACAGAAATACAGAAAACACAAGTGACGGTTCCACAGTTTCTTATTTCAATCGTTCTCCTATTGCGGCATGCAACCTGATCCCACAGTACAATTCTGTTGCAGCGTGCAACCCGATCCCACCTTACAATCATATTACGCTCTTATTACTTCTATTGCGCCGTGCAACCCGATCCCACCTTACAATCATATTTGATAGCAACATCAACCAATCAATTCAATCACAAGGATTTTCATCATCAAGGATATACATTTGTAACAACCAAATAACCATGTGAAATCAAGGCCATAGTAATCTTTACCAAACAGTGAGTCATATACGGCATACCATCAACATATAGTTCAATTAGATAAATCAACATTTCCTTTCCATTACTTGCTACACAACATTTAGCACTCGGATACATCAACAATTTGATTCGTTATCATTTTTTTTCTTTCATTTTGCAGCACATCCTCTCATACCGATGTATTCAACATTTAACGGGATTCGCACATGATATAATAAGCACAAAGAATCACCTTTTAACAATCTCATATGGCATGGTGGCATGGTAATCAACTAGGACAATCAAGGAACAAAATCTTACGCCTCAACACATTAGAAAAGTCGATTCACATATGCATAAGCCATAAACTCATACCGAATGCTCGGACACCAACAAGGTGACTCTACGAATATTAAAGTTAGCCATACATACCTCGAGCCGAAATTCCCCCTTAATATCTGTTCTCAAATCACCAGACTTTCTAACGCCTTCAATCTAATTTACAATGAGACACATTCAAACTTAGAGTTAGGGACCTTGAACTCATTTGGGCATTTTATCAAATACTATGCGGTCCTTTAGATTAACTAGCCCCCTCTTTAGTGAAAGGTTGCCCTAGCCTACTTCCCTTTGCTAGACTATACAAGATTATTCACATGCATGCAAGGTCTTAGCTTTTATCATAAAGAACCAATTCATGTGTGTTCTATTCTAACTAAAATTTGAGAATTTGGGGAAATAGGGTGAAGACTTACCTCTTGTGGTGAAGAAGATGACGACTACTCGATAAATTCCAGGCCTGGGTAGAGATGGAGGACTAATTTGGGGAAGATGAGGGCTTCTCTCACTAGAACCCACTTTCACTTCCCTCTATTTTGATTAGACGGTCTTTAAAAATGAAGGGGATGGGTGTTTTATTAAACTGGGGGTCAGGTTTTAAAATTAGAAATTAGAAGCCCCAAAGCAGGTATGCGGTCAGGAATGCGATGTTATGCGGTCTGCATACCTGTTGCATAAGTGGCCTTCAGCTAGGCAAAAAAGAGAAGCAGACTGCCAAGGTATGCGACCATTATCCGGTCCGTATACCTGTTATGAGATCGCATAGGCCAGCATTCGTGAAATGCGAACGCATTCTGGACCGCATAGCTGTCCTCAAAATGGATAGCAAATTGTCCAGGTATGTGACCATTATGCGGTCCGCATACCTGATCTGCGATCGCATAGTGGACCGCAGACCCGCGCAATTCTGGAAAATTATATCTTTTAAGTCTCGGGGTACTTTTTATTCCACAAGGGCCCCTTTTAATAATTTCTACAGTTATAACCACATGGGGATCCATTCGGGCATTGTTTTTAGACTTGAAATTTTACGGGTCTTTACATTATCCTCACATACTCGGCCTTCGGCCTCATTACATATATATTGATGCGGCGTGCAGTCCCATCCATAACTATCCTCACATACTCGGATCTCGATCTCACTCAGTCATCCTCACAAGCCACTCGGGCAATTCATCTCAACTCACGGGACTCAGCCCAAAATACTTCTCAGAGTTTCAAAACCATATGATAACAGTGAAAATAACAACAAGTAGAAAACATGACTGAGGTCACAATTTTTCTATCAGGATAGTGTAAGAATAGTGTAAAAGTACCTCCGAGGGTCTGAACAGGTCGGCACAAGGCCCCAAACATGGCTCATAGCCCATAAACAAGTATAAATTTCTAAAATGCAGGATATCGTAAGGTTTCAAATCGAATATGTGGCTTAATAGTCGCTACAGGACGAACCAAGTCTCAATCCCTGTCGGTTCATGCCCACATGCTCGTCACCTAGCATGTGCGTAACCTCATTTACCAAAAAAGTAGCAAATACCGGGGTCTCTTACCCTCAGGTTTAGGGTTACAATCATTACTTACCTCAAAACAGCCCAAAATATATTCTGCGGTGCTCTTGCTCCTCGAGTCGGCTCGCAAATGCTCCGAGTCTATCACTAAAAAATTCCGACCTGTTGTAGAACACATGCCCATACGGGCCTACCAATAACCCTGAATCAACTCTGGTCACTCAGAACAGATAGATAACTTCCCCGAAAATTTCAAAATGACTGAATCATGGTACATACTAACATCTGACTAGCTTGCTCGAATCTTCACAATTCACTATCACAAAATAACCTATTTATGAGAACTCTCAGTCACGAAGCACACCAACTAGTGATATCATCTACCTAGTCATCTGAAACTGCCCATGCTGCCTAAGCATTTATGACCTTACTTCCAGAATCGAACCGTGACCCCACATATGCAGATCTCAACTCTTCACAACATACCGCATACACCCTGCCATCCTATGATAAATATGAGAACTTCATAATCCCTTACGAGCCATAAGCAACTACGCACTCAACTAGCCAAGAAATTTTCATTTGATCCCATCTAATGAGCAAAATATCTATACACCACAGGCTCCTCATGCCAGTAGAAGATATACATCTCTAACCGTGGTAGAAACCATCAAGAACTCTCCGAGTCCTATTTGTACGGCACCAAACCGTCAGGACATAATCCTTCAAACTCAACCAAACGGTCACCACAATCCAAGAGCATTGCCACGAAACACATGTAAAAACTCATTACCTTCACTTTCTTGATACTGATATGTATTGTCCATGATAATGTAGAAATTCCATAAGTCCTGACAGCCTCCAACGTAAATCTCAATTACACTGACAAATTAGATAGAATCAACCTGACCCGGTTTCACACTAACATACTAGGAAAATAATCCGCTCACTTGAAGCCACAAGCAAGTTCATACACTACACACACTACACCTTTTACAATTTCCACTCAATCATTCAATAGGACCCAATAGAGTATATTACAACCTATATCGAAGGAATTTTCATTACTTGAGTCATTCCCAAACCCCACATCTCCAGGTCATAACTGATTTACCAATACACATCGAACCGAAACCAATACAACACATAATCGTATAATCAACTTATCATTAACAGACTTCCCCACTTGGCTCAAAGCCAGCGATCAAGACAAACAATAACTCACAATGCCCATAATAACACAATCTGTCTAACAGATCAAGTCATCTGAAAATCTTGCATTCACCATTGTAATAGTCATGCCAACTTTCACAAGCGATCTAAACTCAATTACAACATATATCGTTTACTTGTAGAAGAGAACCTACTGTAGGAAAACATAGGGATCACACACCCCAGGAAAACCTGCAGGAGATATACCTGTCGGCTTAGCCTCAAACATGATATCTCTCTATACACTTCCGAAGATCATAGCTATCACGCAATCACTACACCCCTATGCATCTAAACACAAAAAACACCTAACATCGAGGCATCCAGATACGCAGTATAAGAACCTGAAGCTGATGGTAGAACCAACGTAAGAGCTGAGGTCAAACGAAATTTTGAGCTTTCTAGAAGCTCTATCCACACTCGTTTGACCACATGGATACCCTCACTGGACACCACGTGTCCCGAGAATGCTACTGAACTGAGCCAAAATTCACACTTGGAGAACTTTGCATAGAGCTTCTCCTCCCTGAATCCTTATAATACCACCCTCAAATACTAAGTATGCTACCCCTACGCGTATATGCCAGGAAGTCATCAATTAATACAATAACAAATGAGTGCTAATACGGCTGGAATACACCGTTAACCAGATACATGAACTCTACTAGGGCAATGATCAGCCCAAAAGACATTAGCAAGAACTCATCACAAAACAGAAGGATCCGCTTCACTCCACAAAACAACATGAGAGGTCTTCCAATACAGTCACAAATCAAAGACATATACCAGACCGAGACAGAAATCAAGCACTCAATAAATCTTGCCACATTTCCAGCCAACCCTTTTGTCACAAATTACAGCGTGAACACATCTAACCATCAAATCATACTCACCACATAGGCATCCAGTCACAAAGTCCCGTCAATAAGGACATCAACGAACATATAGGTCCCCAAATACATGGCACACACAATCAAAATCTTAGTACTCAAGCCACATAATGAATCCGGCGTTAAGTCCTCCGGACTGGACCATTATCAAAGATCTAAAATCATATCTCATCCATGGAAGTCACAAACCGTCGATGTATAGCTGATACCAAGCGCTCTCGGGCGCGTTCGAATACATGGACGAAATTCAAGAGTTATGCTCTTGGCTGAATAAAATGGATTCGCACGACAAGAATTCAAGAATGTGAGATTTTCCTAAGGGTTCTGCAGCCTCTCGAAGATAAGTACGGACGTCTCCGTACCAATCCGCAAGACTCTACTAAACCTGCTTATGACCGGTGAGTCCTATGTAACCTAGCGCTCTGATACCAACTTGTCATGACCCCAAACTCTAACTGGCCGTGATGGCGCCTATCATGATACTATGCTAGCCAATTCACTTAAAATAACATAATGATTTCTCATTTAATACATCAAATGTACAAATTTTCATAGTGATTATGTTGGTTAAGCATTTCAAAACAATAATAATGATTAGAACATCTAAACACAGCCCCAACATCTGGAGTCAACCATCATGAGCATATAAGAGAGGATACAGTCTAATACAAATCCTCTACTACAACAAGTCTGGGAAGTAAAGTAAAAATGACAGAGTAGTAGGGAGAAAGAGTAGGCTATGCCGAGAAGCTACCTCACGATCTCCGAACAATGCTCCAAATGGGGTAGCTCAACTATCGGTCTGCCCCGGTACCTGAATCTGCACACAAGGTGCAGGGAGCAACGTGAGTACACCAACTTAGTAAGTAACCAAAGTATCTAAAAACATGAGTTTAGTGACGAGAATTTCTAAATCACGTAAATCCATATAATGTTTCATAAAATATGAGTACTTGTAAAGGTAATAGATCAAGTCAAGAGTCCCCATTTACCAAAGATTATAAAAGACTCTAGTTTGCCCTTTTTAAAGTTATATAAAACATTAGTCAACATTTATCAAGAGGCTCAGTGTAAAGAATAGTGAAAACAATAGTTTCATAAGAATATCAGCCACTCGGCATAGTGTTGCTCACAAATAAAGCCTCTCGGGCAAGCCTCTTAGTTACACATGACTCTACTCTCATAAGTGAATGCTCACACTCAGCACTCTCACGCATCAGGTACCATATAACAAATGATGCGGCGTGCAACCCGATCCATATAATAGTCGATTGCGCTTACTGGGTATGTACAGACTCCCGGAGGGGTTCCTTCAGCCCAAGCGCTATATCACTATGGCGTGCGACCCGATCCCATATATATTATTGCGGCGTGCAACCCAACCTATATATAATGTCGATTACAGCAGTGCGCAACCCGATAGATACATAATATATAATCTATATTGTTTCGGCGTGCAGCCCGATCCATATGTAATATATAACATATCTATTGCTGCGGCGTGCAGCCCGATCAATAATAATCATTTCATACTCGGCTCTCGGCCTCATTACATATATATTGTTGCGGCGTACAGCCCCATCCATAACTATTTTATAATACTCGGCTCTCGGCCTCATTACATATCTATTATTGCGGCGTGCAGCCCGATCCATAACTATCCTCACATACTCGGCTCTCGTCCTCATTACATATATATTGTTGCGGCGTGCGGTTAGATCCATAACTATCCTCACATACTCGGCTCTCGACCTCATTACATATATATTACTGCGGCGTGCAGCCCGATCCATAACTATCCTCACATACTCGGCTCTCAGCCTCACGCAGTCATCGTCACAAGCCACTCGGGCAATTCATCTCAACTCACGAGACTCAGCCCAAAATACTTCTCAGAGTTTCAAAACTGTGTGATAACAATGAAAATAACAACAAGTAGAAAACATGACCGAGTTCACAATTGTTCTATCAGGATAGTGTAAGAATAGTGTAAAAGTAACTTTGAGGGTCTAAACAGGCCGACACAAGGTCCCAAACATGGCTCACGGCCCATAAACAAGTATAAATTTCTAAAATGAAGGATATCATAAGGTTTCAAATCGAATATGCGGCTTAATAGTGGCTACGAGACGGACCAAGTCTCAATCCCTATCGGTTCACGCCCACACGCTCGTCACCTAGCATGTGTGCCACCTCATTTACCAAAACAATATCTAATATCGGGGTTTCTTACCCTTAGGTTTAGAATTACAATCGTTACTTACCTTAAAACAACACAAAAACTATTTCGCGGTGCTCTTGCCCCTCGAATCGGCTCCCAAATCGTCCAAGTCTATGAAAAAATAGATCAATAACATAAAAATATGATAGGGAGACGAAGCCCTATCGAAAACTATCAAAATTAGGCACAAATCCCGAAATTTGCCAAATCCGGCCCCCGGGCTTACGTCTCGGAATTCGATAAAAAGTACATCACAAGAATCCTTATCCTCCCACGAGTCCGTACATACCAACATCATCAAAATCGGACCACCATTGCCCACTCAAATCACCAAAAGAAATTTACAAATTTTTCCTCCTATTTTTTCCAAATTTTCTACTTAATTCCTCAAATTGCATGGTGAAAATCAAGACAAATTCATGAAATTAAACCAAAAATGATTGAAGAACACTTACCATAAGAATCCCACTGAAAATATCGTCCAAAATCTTCTTTTCCTCGAGCTCTCAAATGGAAAAATGACTTATGGTCAAGAACCCCCAAAATTAGAAGTTAAATTGTCTGCCCAGACTTTTACTCTGTGCGATTGCGGAAAAAGGCACGCGATCGCGAAGACAAAATGCTGCCCAACCAAACTAACTCTATGCGGTCGCAGAAACAACTACGCGATCACGTAACACCACTCCTCAGAACAGTTTGATCGCGACCATCTCTATGCGATCGCATAGAGCAAATTCCATCCTCTCACTGCCACTCCTAGTCCTACTATGTGAACGCAAACATCTCCACGCGAATGCAGTGACGACTCTGCTCTATCATTCACGATCACACTCCTACCTACGTGATCGCACTTCACAAAATCCTCCAGGCCTCAAATTACTCTATGCGATCGCGGATGAACTCACGCAATCGCTATAAGCAAATCACTGCTGCTAAAACACCAGAAAAATCAGCTATCTCCCAAAGACCAAAAATGTCCGTTTCAGCATCCAAAATACACCCGAGGCCCCTAGGACCTCAACCAAACCTACCAACATATCCTATAACATCATTCAAACTTATTCGAGCCTTTGAAACACCAAAAACAATGCAAAAACACCAAAATCACATCAAATTCAAGCATATGAACTTCGAAATTTCTAAATTTCACCAAAGATGTCGAAACCATCCAAAACACGTCCGATTGACCTGAAATTTTGAACACATATCCAAAATGACACTACAAACCTGCTCCAACTTTCGGAATTCCATTCCAACCCCGATAGCCTATTTTCCACTGCTGACCGGAAATCGCCAAAAACTAACTTTCGCCAATTCAAGCCTAATTCTACACCGAACATCAAAACCACATTCCGAACACACTGCTAAGTCCCAAATCACTTAACAAAGCCATCCAAACCATAAAATCTGCATTGTGAGGTCGTTCACCAAATAGTCAACTTTTGGTTGACTTTTCCAACTATTGAACCATGATACGAGACTAAGTGTCTCATTTCACTCCAAAAATTGCTTCGAACCCGAGCCAACAAATCTAACACAATGTAATAAAGCTGAACCGCATATAACGAAGCAAAAACAGGGGAAACGGGGCTAAAATCTTGGAACGACCGGCCGGGTCGTTACATAAAGAATGCAAAATACCTATGCTACTATCTAGAATAAGATAGACATAAAGAAAATACAAAAGAGAAATTGTGGGTGTTGCAGAACGGACACAGAGAGCAAACCACCACTATGCCTCGGGGTACGTGCCTGAATGACTGCCAGATGCACCTACCTCTGATCCTGCATGATTAGTGCAGAAGGGTAACGTGAGTACATAAACAACATGCACTAAGTAAGTATCTAGTCTAACCTCGAAGAAGTAGTGAGAAGGGGTCGAGATCGACACTTACTATGGGCCAATAAATAAAGTACAAAAATTCTAAATATGCATGGAATACATCAATAATAATAAAATGATAACAAACAGTAAACAAGTGATTCTCTAAGTAGAAGTCAATTCAAAATCTCCAATTAGCACATACTAGCTTCAACAAATGGGGGCCATCAAGTGAATGATAATTTATCAAGCCATGGAAGTAATATCGAGTGAAATATGACTCCGGGCATTATCACAAACAATTTATGCGAAGGTCATACGACCCGATCCAGAATATCGTGTTCACCGTTGAGGGTCGACCAGCACGAACCATGGATGCATCTCGGCCCATTCCATAAGAAGTGAGAATACTCTACGAACATTTTATTTAACAGTTATAACAAGACCAATACACAAGGAGGCACAATTTCTATCAACAGCAAAGTAACTCACCAAAACTTAAAGTACGTGAACTTCAGTGTTTACAAATCCTTTATCAAGTTTCAATATAATATAAGCACTTAAATTAACAAGTAGAGTGCAAACAATACAATTAATTTCATGATAGGGTCCTAAAACTACCCGAACATAAGCATGATTTGTAGCTACGCTATCGAAACACCAAAATAAATTTCTCAAAGTACGAATCGGACGCCAAAACACGTGAATTCAACATGAAACTCAAAAACTTCTGAAAACACTTTCGCGCATCTGATTCCTATCAAATCAACTCGGATTGACGCTAAATTTTGTGTGCAAGTCTTAAATCATAATAAAAAACTAGTTCCAGGCTCAGAATTCAAAACAGACCTTGATAAAAACAAAAAGTACTCCAAACCAAACTTAAAAACTTAAAAACCTTTAATGCGCCAACTATCAAAATTAAGCGCTGAAACGCTCCTTGGGTCATCCGAAACTCGACCAAACGCACACCCAAATCCAAAATCATCATACAAACCTATTGGGACCATCAAATCTCGGTTCCTAGGTCGTTTAGCATTGACTCATGTCAAACTTAACCACTTTAACCACTATTAAGAAACTAAGTTTTCTGATTTTAACTCGAGCCCTTTCAAACCCGAACTAATCATCCTCGCAAGTCATATAACAGTAAAATCACTATAACGACCTGGCCGGTTGTTCCGTGAGATTAGCCCCATTTGCCCTATTTTTTCTCATATGTTGCTTAGCCTATTTATGTTGTGTTGGGTCAGTTGGTTTGGGTTCGAAGTGGCCGTGGTGAGAACTGAGACACTTAGTCTCTTAAATTTGTTTAATAGTTGAAAAAGTTAACTGGGAGTTGACTTATTGGTAAACGACCTCAGAATATGATTTTATGGTTCAGATAGCTTCGTTAGGTGATTTTGGACTTAGGAGTGCGTTCAGAATGTGGTTTTGATGTCCGATGTATGATTGGGCTTGAATTGGCAAAATTGAGTTTTTGGCGATTTTCGGTCGGCAGCGGAAAGTTAGCTATCGAGGTAGAAATGAAATTCCAAAAGTTGGAGCAGGTTCGTAGTGTTGTTTTGGACGTGTGTGCAAAGTTTTCATGTCATTCGGACGTGTTTTGGTTGGTTTCGGCATGATTGGCGGAATTTGGAAATCTCAAAGTTCATAGGCTTGAATTCGATGTGATTTTTGTGTCTTGGCATTGCTTTGGGTGTTTTGAAGGCTCGACTAAGTTTGAATAAGGTTATGGGACTTTTTTGTAATTTTGGTTAAGGACCCGAGGGACTCGGGACGATTTCGGATAGTCATCGGAGGGATTGAAGTTGGAAAATGCAGCTGAAGAAGCTGCTGGTGCTAGGCTTTTGGTGTGGCCGCACATGCGGAAGGGTAGCCGCAGGTGCGACACCCTAGGTGCGGGGAGATTCCACAGGTGAGAAAAGGGGTCAGGCTGGATAAAGTCGCAGGGGGAGACATGAGCCGCACCTGCGGTGCCGCAGGTGCGAGATTTGGGCCTTAAGTGAAATTTCGCCGATGCGCATCTGGGACCGCAGGTGCGAAGCAAGAGCCGCAGGTGCGGTTTTACTGGGAAGAAAGTATAGATACTTGCCTCCGCGAAGTTTTGGCATTTTTATCACTTTTGCATGCGGGTTGAGACATTTTTGGAGCAAATTGAAGAAGGATTTCGAGGGTCTTCTGTGGAGGTAAGTTTCTCGGACTGAAAACTCGATTCTATGTTGTTGGATTAGGCTTGGAATTAGTGGATTTAATGGCATAAATTGGGGGTTGAGGGCTTGGGAAAATTGAGAATTATAATTAAGGAATTTAGGGGTCAATTGTGGTCGGATTTTGATGCATTTTATGTGTGTAGACTCGGAAAACGATAAGGATTCTTGTGATGTAATATTTATCGAATTTCGAGATGTGTGCCCGGGGTTTGGGTTTGGCCAATTTCAGGAATTTTGGTTAAATATGATAGTTTTCAATTGGGCCTTGATGTTAATCTGATTTTGGTTAGATTCAGAGCAACCGAGAGCGGATTAGAGAGGCAATAGCATCGCAGATTAGTGTTTGGGCTGGGTTGAGGTAAGTAATGACTATAAATCTTGTCTTCAGAGTATGAAGCCACGGACTTCATATTTTCTCACTATTTTCGGAGTGGCGCACATGCCGGATGACGAGTGTGTGGTGTGCACTGATTTTTTGGATTTGGACTTGGTCCTTTTCATGACAACTATTGAGTTGCGTATTTACTTTTCAATCATATGTTAAATTGTGTTCTAAAACTATTACTATATTTGGGTTGTAAGCCATGTTTGGGGCCTTGCACCAACTTGTTTAGACCCCTTGGGGGCTTTTACTGCTACTTCCTCACTATGTTGACTTATGATTTACACTCAGTCATATTATGTTTAACTATTTTTGAAACTCAGCCTTATTTACAGTATTTTGAGATATAAAATGATGTTTTGGGTCGAGTAAACCATTTTACTGATAGCCCGAGTGGCTTACTGACAGTTTCTGACTGAGTGAGGCCGACGGCCTGATTGTGAGGATATGAGATGCCACGAGGTGGCTTGATATTAGGGCTTGTGCTGAAGGAGACCCTTCAGAGTCAGTACACACCCCCAGTAAGCACAGGTACCTACTGAGTGCGAATGCCAAGTGCCGAGTGCTGAGTGACGAGTGATTGGGAGTCATTAGTGACTGTGTGGTTGCCCGATGGGCTGATACTAAGTGATTGTGAGGTATGCTGAGCGACTGATTTTGAGTGATGATTTGCCTGAGGGGCGATTTATGATACATGTTTTGGCCCGAGGGGCTATTTATGATTTATTTCATTTTACACTAAACTCTTTGGGTGTTTCTGTGAAATTGTTGGAAATCACTTTTTTCAAAGGATTTTACTGAAGTCGGATTTTTAAAGCACGTTGATTTAATGTATACACTGTTGGAAAGAAAGGTTGTGCTTATTGTGAATGGATGATTTGATATTATTTGTTTCTTACTACTTAGACTTGATTTATTTTCATTACTACTGAGCTGACGTACTCACATTACTCCCTGCACCCCTGTGTGCAGATACAAGTGCTGGTACCGAGCGCTAGTTTCCTTCCTTCGTGCGTAGCTGGAGTTGGGACTTCGAGGTAGTTGTTCAGCGTCCACAGCATATCTTTTACCATTACTTGTTTTGTAGTTAGTTCCTCGTTCCGTGTCTTGATGTATTTTGATAGTAGGGTTGTTTTTTACTACTCGTAGAGGCTCATGACAGTTGACTCCAAGATTTGGGGGTAGTGTATAAACTGTTTTACTCATTTTGTTGCTTTCAACTGCTTAAGCGAAAGAAATTTTGGTGAAATATCGGAATAGTTTTTTTGAATTTATGAAATATTATGTCAGTATGTAATTGTTGGCTTGCCTAGTTCCATGATAGGCGCCATCACGGCCGGCTTAGGATTTGGGGTCGTGACAAGTTGGTATTAGAGCCTAGATTACATAGGACTCAAAGGTCATGAGCAGGTTTAGTAGAGTCTTGCGGATCGGTATAGAGAAGTCTGTACTTATCTTCGAGAGGCTGCAGAACCCTTAGGAAAAATCTCATTTTTCTTGAATTTTGTCGTGCCATTTTTTTGATTCTGGAAATCTAAACTTCTGTTGTTGCATTCTCTCACAGATGGTGAGGACTCGCGCTACCGATCAGGGTGACCAGCCACCAGCTAGACCAACGAGAGGTCGAGGCCGTGGTAGAGGTAGGGGACCAGCCCCTGCAACAGCCGGGCAGTACCAGATGGTCCACCTACCATTCAGGGTCAGGTTCCCGCTGCAGATACTCCAGCAGGACAGGCTCAAGCACCGGCGGTGCCTATTGTTATTCCGGGTCTTCAGGAGACCTTGGCTCAGATCTTGACTGTGTGTACCACCCTTGCTCAGGCAGTTGTTGCGTCTTCTACTACTGCTACTTCTCAAGCCGGGGGAGGCTGTCAGACTCCAGTTGCCCGGACACTTGAGCAGGTTACGCAGGGTCTTCAGACACCGGGGCAGATCCATCCCAACCGGTTGCTCCAGTTCAGGACTTCGTGGTTCCAGCTATGCCAGATGATGAGCAGCGTAGGCTGGAGAGATTCAGTAGGCTTCAGCGTCCGACATTCAGTGGTGCTGAGGGCAAGGATGCCCAGGGTTTTCTGGATAAGTGTTAGAGAATGCTTCGTACTGCTGGGATTCTAGAGACCAGTGGGATCTCGTTTGCTACTTTTCAGTTTTCTAGGCTGCTTTTACTTGGTGGGACTTCTTCAAGAGGCGTAGGCATGTTGGTTAAGCACCCCTCACCTGGCAGCAGTTCTCCACTATCTTCTTGGAGAAGTATGTTCCCCAGTCTCACAGGGAGGAGCAGCGCAAGCAGTTTGAGCAGCTGCATCAGGGGGAGCTGTTAGTGACGAAGTATGAGATGCGGTTTTCAGAGTTGGCTCGTCATGCAACTGAGTTGGTTCCTACCGTTAGGGAGAGAATTAGGAGGTTCATGGATGGCCTCACTTATCAGCTCGGCCTTTTTATGACTCGGGAGAGGGTATCAGGTGCTACCTTCGAGCAGGTTGGTTATATTGCTCGAGATTTTGAGTCGGTTTGCCGCTAGGAGCGGGAGGAGAAGGAGGCCAAGAGGCCTCGTGGACCGGGTGGTTCTAGTGGTGCTCCTTCCAGGGGACAATTTCAGCATGGTAGAGGTCGTTCATTCAAGCCTCCTCAATCAGTATGCCCCGCCTATAGTGGTGCATCTTCAGGGAATGGTCCCCGCAGTTCTCAGTCGGTCCGTTCTTCATTCGGTGCCCTTCCAGCCCATAGTGCAGCACGAGCACCACTAGTTCAGAGTTCCTCTATGCATGATTCTTTTAGTGGCCATTCTGGTTCCAGGGGTTCTATCAGTCCCCGTCTCCAGCTCGAGGGAGTTGTTTTGAGTGCGGAGAGTTTGGGCACATGTGGAGGCAGTGTCCCCGTCATTTTGGTGGTTCTTCTCAACAGAGGGCCAGCCCTTGACTTCTTCTCCAGTTACTTCACCACCCACCCAGACAGCTAGGGGTAGGGGCCAGACCACCAGTGGCCACCCTAGAGGGGGAGGTCGTGCAGGTGGAGGCCAGGCTCGTATCTGTGCACTTCCAGCCAGGCCGGATGCTATGGCCTCTGATGCAGTGATCACATGTATTGTCTTAGTCTGTCGCCGAGATGCTTGGTCTTTATTTGACCCTGGTTATACAAATTCCTATGTTTCATCATATTTTTCCCCATTCTAGATATGCCCCGAGAGTCTCTAGTTACATCGGTTCATGTGTCGACTCCGGTGTGTGATACTATTGTTGTGGATCGTGTGCATCGGTCATGTGTGATATCTATTGGGGGTCTGAAGACCCGAGTGGACCTATTGTTACTTAGCATGGTTGATTTTGATGGATTGGCTCTCTCTGTGTCATGTTGTTCTTGATTGTCACGCTAAGACCGTGACCTTAACTATGCCAGGATTCAGAGGGTTGAGTGGAGAGGTTCTTCTGAGTATGTGCCTAGCAGGGTGATTTCCTACCTGAAGGCTCAGTGTATGGTTGAAAAAGGGTGTTTATCGTATTTGGACTTTGTGAGGGATGTTAGTGGTGAGACGCCCGCTATTGATTCAGGGACTCAGCCTATCTCTATTCCACCTTATCGTATGGTAACAATAGATTTGAAGGAAGTAAAGGAGCAGCTTCAAGAACTCCTAGATAAGGGGTTCATTTGACCTAGTGTGTCATCTTGGGGGTCCTTCGGTGTTGTTTGTGAAGAAGAAAGGTGGTTCTATGCATATGTGTATTGATTATCGGCAGGTGAACAAGGTTACGGTGAAGAACCAGTATCCTTAGCCTCGTATAGATGACTTGTTTGATCAGTTACAGGGTGCCAGGGTATTTTCCAAGGCTGACTTTCATTCTGGCTATCATCAGTTGAAGATTTGGGGGCCCGACATCCCGAAGTCTGCCTTCAGAACTAGGTATGGTCATTATGAGTTTCTGGTTATGTCATTCGCGCTGACCAATGCCCCAGCAGCCTTTATGCACTTGATGCACAGTGTGTTCCGTCCATATCTTGACTCCTTCATCATCGTGTTTATTGGCAATATCTTGGTGTATTCCCGATCTCGGGAGGATCATGAGCAGCATTTGAGAGTTTTGCTTCAGACCTTGAGGGAGAAGAAGTTGTATGCAAAATTTTTGAAGTGTGAGTCTCGCTTGATTCAGTAGCGTTCTTGGGGAACGTGGTCTCCAGTGAGTGTGTTCAGGTTGATCCGAAGAAGATAGAGGCGGTGCAGAGCTGGCCTAGACCGTCATCAGCTACCGAGATTCGTAGTTTCCTTGGTTTGGCAGGGTACTATTACCATTTTGTAAAGGGATTTCATCTTTTGCAGCACCTATGACCAGGCTGACCCATAAGGGTGCTCAGTTCAGGTGGACTGAGGAGTGTGAGGAGAGCTTTCAGAAGCTCAAGTCATCTTTGACTACAGCTCCGGTGTTGGTTTTGCCTATGGATTCAGGTTCTTATGCAGTTTACTGTGAGGCCTCGAGTGTTGTCCTTGGAGCCGTTTTGATGCAGGACGGTAGGGTAAGTACCTACACATCCAGACAGTTGAAGGTGCACGAGAAGAATTATCCAGTGCACGATCTTGAGCTAGCAGCTATTGTCCACGCCTTAAAGATTTGGCGTCATTATTTGTATGGAGTGCATTTTGATATTTTCACTGATCACCATAGTTTGCAGCATCTGCTTAAGCAGAAAAACCTGAATTTGCGTAAGAGGAAATGGTTTGATCTCCTCAAGGATTATGACCTCACCATTTTATATCATCCGGGGAAGGCCAATGTAGTGGTCGATGCACTGAGTCGCAGAGCAGAGAGTTTGGGGAGTCTATCCTACCTTCCAGTAGCAAAGCAACCTTTAGCACTTGATGTTCAGGTTTTAGCGGGTCCGTTTGTGAGATTAGATCTATCAGATCCCTCGCTGGTATTGGTTTGTGTAGCCTCCAGGTTTTCTATTTATGATCAGATTAGAGCACGCCAGTAGTATGATCTACACTTGCTCGTTCTTCAGGACAGGGTCCGTCGCGGTGATGTCAGAGATGTGGTTATCGGTGATGATGGTATCATGAGGATGTTGGGCCGGATTTGCATTCCCAATGTGGATGGACTTTGAGATTTGATTCTAGCTGAAGCCCATAGTTCGCGCTATTCTATCCATCCAGGCGCCGCAAAGATGTATCAGGATCTGAGACAACATTATTGGTGGAGGCGGATAAAGAGGGATATTTTTGAGTTCGTGGCTCGGTGTCTCTACTGTCAGCAGGTCAAGTATGAGCACCAGAGACCGGGTGGATTGCTTCAGAGATTAGATATTCCGGAGTGGAAGTGGGAGCGGATCACCATGGACTTCGTAGTTAGGCTTCCGCGAACTTCGAGGGGGTTTGATGTTATATGGGTTATTGTGGATCGGCTGACCAAGTACGCGCACTTCATTCCTATTGGTACTACTTATTCTTCGGAACGGTTAGCTGAGATTTATATAAGGGAGATTGTTCGATTGCATGGGGTTCCAGTTTCTATCATTTCCGACAGAGATACTCAGTTCACATCTCAGTTTTCGAAGGCCGTGCAGAGAGAGATAGGTACTCAGGTTGAGTTGAGCACAATGTTTAATCCTCAAACCGATAGGAAGTCGCAGCGTGCTATTCAGATTCTGGAGGAAATGTTGCGTGCGTGTGTCATTTATTTTGGGGGTTCATGGGACCAGTTTCTGCCACTCGCAGAGTTTGCAAGAAGGTGTCACCCATGAAAGGTGTTATGAGGTTCGGGAAGAGGGGAGCTGAGTCCTCGGTTCATTGGGCCATTTGAGGTGCTTTAGAGGATTAAGGAGATGGCTTATAGACTGTCCTTTCCTCCCAACTTATCAAGTATTCATCCAGTGTTCCATGTTTCGATGCTCCGGAAGTATGTTGGTGACCCCTCTCATGTTTTGGACTTCAGCTCGGTTCAAATCAAGGGTGATATGTCATATGAGGTAGAGCAAGTGGCTATTTTGGGTCGTCAGGGCAGAAAGCTGAGGTCTAAGGATATAGCTTCAATGAAGGTTCAGTGGAAAGGACAACCGGTTGGGGATTCCACCTGGGAGACCAAGCGGGAAATGCAGAGCAGATATCCTCACTTATTTAAGAATCCAGGTATGTTTCTAGACCCGTTCGATGGAGAACGTTTGTTTAAGAGGGGGAGGATGTAACGACCCGGCTGGTCATTCCGTGAGATTAGCCCTGTTTCCCTTGTTTCTGCTTTATCATATGTTTCTTAGCCTATTTATGTTGTGTTGGGTCGGTTGGTTCGGGTTCGGAGTGGTCGTGGTGAGAACTGAGACACTTAGTCCTTTAAATTGACTTAATAGTTGGAAAAGTCAACTGGGAGTTGAATTATTGGTAAACAACCTCAAAATGTAGATTTTATGGCTCGAATAGCTTCGTTAGGTGATTTGGGACTTAGGAGTGTGTTCGGAAAGTGGTTTTGATGTCCGGTGTAGAATTAGGGTTGAATTGGCGAAGTTGAGTTTTTGGCGATTTCCGATGGGCAGTGGAAAGTTAGCTATCGGGGTTAAAACGGAATTCCAAAAGTTGGAGCAGGTTTGTAGTGTAATTCTTTTCGTGTGTGCAAATTTTTAGGTCATTCAGACGTGTTTTGGTTGGTTTCGGCATCATTGGCGGAATTTAGAAATCTCAAAGTTCATAGGCTTGAATCCGATGTGATTTTGGCGTTTCGGTGTTGTTTTGGGTGTTTAAAAGGATTGACTAAGTTTGAATAAGGTTATGGGACTTTTTTTTGTTTTTGGTTGGGTCTCGAGGGGCTCGGGATGATTTCGAATAGTCATAGGAGGGATTGAAGTTGGAAAATGCAGGTGAAAAAGCTGCTGGTGCCAGGCTTCTGGTGTGGCCGCACCTGCGGAAGGATAGCCACAGGTGCGACGCCGCAGGTGCGGGGTGGTTTGCGCAGGTGTGAAAAGGGGTCAGGCTGGAGAAAGTTGTAGGTGCGAGATTTGGGCCGTAAGTGGAATTCCGCAGGTGCGCACCTGGGACTGTAGGTGCGGGTCCGCAGGTGTGGAGCAAGGGCCACAGGTGAAGTTTCACTGGGTAGGAAGTATGAATAGTTGCCTCTCCGAATTTTTGGCATTTTTCATCACTTTTGAATGCGGTTTGAGAAATTTTGGGAGAAAATTGAAGAAGGATTTCGAGGGCCTTCTGTGGAGGTATGTTTCTCGGACTAAAAGCTCGATTCTATGTTGTTATTTGATGGATTAGGCTTGGAATTAGTGGATTTAATGGCATAAATTGGGGGCTTAGGTCTTGGGAAATTGAGAATTATAATCAAGGAATTTAGGGGTCAATTGTGGTCGTATTTTGATGTATTTTATGTGTGTAGACTCGGGAAAGGACATGGATTCTTGTGATGCAATTTTTATCGAATTCCGAGACGTGGGCTCGGGGCTCGGGTTGTGCCAATTTCGGGAAGTTTGGTTAAAATTGATAGTTTTCGATTGGGCCTTGTTCCTTTAGCGTATATTGATGGTGTTTATCTAGTTTTGGTTAGATTCGAAGCAATCGGGAGCCGATTCGAGAGGCAGCATCATCGCAGATTAGTATTTGGGCTGGGTTGAGGTAAGTAATGACTATAAATCTTGTCCTGATGGTATGAACCCCTGGACTTCATATTTTCTGACTATATTCGGAGTGGCGCACATGCCGGATGGCAAGTGTGTGGCGTGCACTGATTTTTTGGATTTGGACTTGGTCCTTTCCGCGGCAACTATTGAGTTCCATATTTACTTTTAAATCATATGTTAAATTGAGTTCTAAAACTATTGCTATATTTGGGTTGTTAGCCATGTTTGGGGCCTTGCACCGACTTTTTTAGACCCTATGGGGGCTTTTACTGCTATTTCCTCACTGTGTTGACTTATGGTTTACACTCAGTCATATTATGTTTAACTGTTTTTAAACACAACCTTATTTACGCTATTTTAAGATATAAAATGATGTTTTGGGTCGAGTACCCCGTTTTACTAATAGCCTAAGTGGCTTACTGAGAAATTTCTAACTGAGTGAGGCCGAGGGCTTATTGTGAGGATACGAGATGCCACGAGGTGTCTTGATATTAGCGCTTCGGTTGAAGGAGCCCCTATGGAGTCTGTACACACCTATAGTGAGCGCAGGTACCTACTGAGTGCGAGTCACGAGTGCCGAGTGACGAGTGATTGAGGGGCATGAGTGGCTGTGAGGTTACCCGAGGGGACGATACTGAGTGATTGTGAGGTATGCTGAGCGACTGATTCTGAGTGATGATTTTCCCGAGGGGAGATTTATGATACATGCTTTGGCTCGAGGGGCTATTTATGATTTATTTCATTTTACACTAAACTCTTTGGGTATTTTTCTGAAATATTTGGAAAACACATTTTTCAAAGGATTTTACTAAAGTCGGCTTTTTAAAGCATGTTGATTTAATGTATACAATGTTGGAAAGAAAGGTTGTGCTTATTGTGAATGGATGATTTGATCTTATGTGTTTCTTACTGTTTAGACTTGATTTATTTTCATTACTACTGAGTTGGCGTACTCACATTACTCCCTGCACCCCTGTGTGTAGATACAGCTGCTGGTACCGAGCGCTAGTTTCCTTCCTTCGTGTGGAGCCGGAGTTGGGACTTCGAGGTAGCTGTTCAACGTCCACAAGATCTCTTTTCCTATTACTTGTTTTGTACTTAGTTCCTCGTTCCGAGTCTTGATGTATTTTCACAGTAGGTTTATTTCGTACTGCTCGTAGATTCTCATGACGGTTGACTCCAGGTTTTGGGATAGTGTATAAACTGTTTTACTCATTTTGTTACTTTAAACTGCTCAAGCGAAAGAAATTTTTGTGAAAGATCGGAATAGTTTTTTTGAAATTATGAAATATTATGTCAGTATGTAATTGTTGGCTAGCCTAGTTCCATGATAGGCGCCATCACGGTCGGCTTAGGATTTGGGGTCATGACAATTACATATGGGGAGTCTTTATTAGGGGAACATGGATCCCCTAATTTACCTAGACATTCACCTCTTTTTGAAATAAGGCCACGAATATGACATGACATTTTCTTTAGATAAAGCCTCCAAACCACCTGAATCTAGTCAACTATTGTT
The DNA here is from genome assembly GCA_005239525.1 of Nicotiana knightiana. Lineage (NCBI taxonomy): Eukaryota > Viridiplantae > Streptophyta > Magnoliopsida > Solanales > Solanaceae > Nicotiana > Nicotiana knightiana. The sequence goes on along the minus strand of ML392464.1, from coordinate 64,058 downwards.
CAAACAAGTCAAAACAAGCTTTAAAAACTAATCTCATATGAAGAAAGTTTGATCTTTAACATAATTTAAGAAGTCAACAAAATGTCTACTCGGGCCCACATGGGCGAAATGCTCCTGCTCNCGGCAATTGAGGTTGCTCCTGCTATAATTCAAGGGCCCATCAGCAGAAATGTCTCGAGGAGTAGTTAAACGGGCAGGAGATAATAACAGAATAATTGTGTGCACTGGTGGACCTTATACTTATGTACCCGGGCTAGCGCCCTCTCTCTCTAGCAGAATGCTATCTGTTCTTATTCATATATTACCTTCCATTATTTAAAAAAAAAAAACACACAGAAATAAAAAATGTTAAGATATGCATTCACCCTGAGCCCAAATATGTAATATGTTTCTAAATCTGACCTCAATTATTAAAAATCCCTAGTTTCTATCAAAACCCTTAATTTCTACTCAATGAAATCCTATATATGATAATAAAAATTCATGAAAAAGTACTAAAAATTGGATGAAAAATGTTAAAGGAACTAACCTATGAAGTTGAGATGAAATTGTCCTCCCAAAATTGCCTTTATGGAGTTTAGGTCTCAAAATGGGTGTAAAATGAGCAAAGGCCCAAAATTCCCAACTTTTATTCAATTGCAGCTATCTCAATTGTCACCACCCAAAATTCCGCCAATATCGTGATGGCCCTAACTCACCCGCTAGGTAAGCCAAACAATATAAGTTACTATTAAACTGAGGATTCATATATTAATAAAACTTAAAATGGAATTCAATATACAACTACCCCAAGGACTGTTAGTACAAGTTATGAGCCACTATGATTTAGATTTACAAAACTGATGTGAGAAATAAATACATGTTGTTGAGTCATGTCGTCTCCATTGAGGGAATTAACGTTGGTCCTCAAAAAATCATAGTTGTGAAGATTAAGCCTAGACCTATAACTCCAACAAAGATTCGTAGTTTCTTGGGTTTAACTGGGTATTACAGGAAGTTTGTGGAGGGTTTCTCTACTTTTGCCTCTCCATTGACTAAATTGAATCAAAAGGCAATTATGTTCCAATGGTCAGATACTTGAGAAAAGAGATCCCAAGAGTTGATTTCCAGATTGACTACGGCGCCGATGTTGACCCTGCCAGAAGGTACGAATGATATTGTGGTGTAATCGCTTATGCTTGTGGGAAACTCAAGAATCATGAGATGACATATGCAACACATGTCACGACCCAAATTCCCAACCCACGGGATCATGATGGCGCCTAACACCATACTTGCTAGGAAAGCCAATGTTAGAGGGATTCAACATTTAAAACAATTAAAACATAATACTAGGTCTAATATTATCCAATAAATGAATCCAGAATAATGTGTGAAAATGAAATGAAACTCGAAATAAATAAAAGTGTCTACCTATCCAGGATTTGGTGTCACAATTCAAGAACTACTAAAGAATACTACAAGTATTTGGTTGAAAGGAAATATATATCTGTTTTGAACGAAATAAAACAACAACTAAAATAATGTAGAGAAGACTTCAGAAATCTACGGACGCCGATAGATCTACCTCGTGTCTCCGTACGAATGATTAGCTACTACTCGAAAATCAACTCTGGCCGGAACCTGGATCTGCACAAGAAGTGCAGAGTGCAGTATCAGAACAACCAAGCCCATGTACTGGTAAGTGTTGAGCCTAACCTCGACGAGGTAGTGACAAGGCTACAATGGGGCATTTATAATATAACCTGAATACGATGTATAATAAGGCAAGAAATGACACTAAAATAAATAAACAATAAATTTCCGCAATTAATAAAATAACTCAGCTAACTTTCCCAGATCTCAGCCACAACCAGTTCTTACGAAAATTCCAAAGTTTCAATTTAAATAACAGTTAGAGCGGAATATGATATGACAACAGTAAAACAGTGAGTATTCCAGTCTTCTATTTTATAACCAGTAAACCATGAATATATTCTCCCTTATCACTCTTTTTTGCGGCGTGCAACCAGATCCCACCTGTCCACCCTTATTTCTCTTCCCTATATATATATATATATCACCAATATTTCTCCTGTTGCGGCGTGCAACCCGATCCCACCTGTCCACCCTTATTATTCCTTGTTGCGGCGTACAACCTTCTCCCACCAGACAATCTCATCTCATCATTTATAAAAAATGGTTTCACAAATTAGATCAAGTCTTTCACAATATTTCTGTCTCAACCATTGTGAACAGAAAGCTGTACAAATCGGAAACTTCACCAATTATCACCACACAGCGAAACCAATCGAAATGTATCATTAAACACTGACAACAAGCTCAACAATTAATGCACAAAGATGTGACTAAGGAACAATTAACACTTCCAAGTAAGTGAAACAAAATCTAACCAACAAGTAGGAAAAACAAGTAGGCATGGAGGCATCAATGATCATGAAGCAATTAAGCCAGGAATATAATAAATTGGAAACGAGAAAAGGAGCATGCTAAACAGATAGTTTGGTGGTGCATAGATACTTGTCACCTCACCTCTACACCACACACATGAAATTTCACATAGCATTTAAGTCGTGCATTCCTATTCCCTCAAGTTAATTTTAGACCAAACACTTACCTCGATCTCACAAGCACCTCAATGCTCAAGCACAACTTTTTCCTTTATAATTCACCTCCAATCCACTCGTATCTAATCATAATTAGTTCAATATCATTAATTATTGCTAAAGGAATTAACTTTAATAAAAAATCATGGTTTTCATATGTTTTCCTATCAAAATACAAAAATCGACCCCGAGCCCGCTCGGTCCAACTTGAGGCTCGGACCAAAATCCGTTTACCGATTCTCCCCCGAGCCTGGATATACAATTAGTTTGGAATCCAACCTCAATTCAAGGTCTAAATTCCCAAATTTCGAAATTCCTAAGTTCCACCCAAAAATCCCAAATTTTCCACGAAAACTCTAGATTCTAGGTTGAAATCATTGTAAAAAGTTGCAAGATATTGAAAGGAATTAGTTATAAATCACTTACCAACGATTTGGAGAAGTTTGGGTCTTTGGAAAATCGCCTATGGAGGTTTAGGGTTCAAGAGAATTGAAAAATGGGTGACAATCTCGTCTAAAACGTATTTGAGCAGTGTAGTTATCGCAAATGAGATCAAAGGTTCGAAAATGCGGCCTTCACTTCGCAAATGCGAAGCTTGGCCTGGGCTACTGTTATCGCAAATGCGAATGGGTGTTCGCAAATGCGGCCCCTGGTCTAGTCGTAATTGCGACATTGTTCTTCGCAATTGTGAAGGTCCCCTTTCCAACCACTGATCGCAAATGCGATATTTATTTCGCAAATGCAGTGGTCGCATTTGCGAGCCAGATATCGCAATTGCGACGTCTGCAGAGCTGAAGCACACCAACAAATTTTATTAAGTATAAATCACTCTATGGTCTATCCAAAACTCACCCGAGCCCTCGGGGCTCTAGACCAAACATGCATGCAAATCTGAAAACATCATACAGACTTGTTCATGTGATCAATTCACAAAAATAACATCAAAAACTACGAATTTAACCTCAAAACTCATGATTTCCTCAAGAACATTTCAAATTCACTATTTTCTCAATCGGACGTCCAAATCACGTCAAATGAACCCCAATTTCCACCAAATTTCACTGATAGTACTTAAACATTATAACAAACATGTACCGGGCTCCAGAACCAAAATACGGGCCCGATACTAATAATTTCAAGAATTAATTCATTTTTTTTTATTTCATTAAATATCCAGCACAACGATTTTCTTAAAAAATTGATTTCTAAAGCTAGGGACCTCGGAATTCAATTTTGGGCATACGTCCAAGTCCAATATTTTACTGCGGAACTCCCGGGATCGTTGGATACATATATAGGTCCGTTTACTCAAAATGTTGACCAAAGTCAACTAAAATCAAATTTTCAACTCTATAAAATTTTATTTCTTATATTTCCACCTCTAAAACAACCGTTCGTCCTCGAACGGACATAGAAAAGTACCTGAACTGGCGAACAAGTGTGGATATATACTCCACATGTTCGGCTCGGACTTCCAAGTAGCTGCCTCGACAGGCTAACATTTCCACTACACTCGAACTGAAGGGTAACTATTTGACTCAACTGACAAACATGCCGGTCTAAAATGGCTACCGGCTCCTCCTCATAAGTCAAATCCTTGTCCAATTGGACGGTGCTGAAATGTAACACGTGGGACGGGTCACCATGATATTTTTGGAGCATAGACACATGGAATACCAGATGAACCGAGGATAACCCTGGAGGTAGCGCAAGTCTATAAGCTACCTTACCCCACTCTCTCAAGAATCTCAAATGGCCCGATATACCTAGGGCTTGACTTTCCCTTCTTCCCAAATCTCATAATACCCTTCATGGGCGATAGCGAAGTAATACCCTCTCTCCGTCCATGAATGCTACATCACGAACCTTATGTTCGGCATAACTCTTTTTCCTGGACTGAGCTGCACGAAGTCGATCCTATATAATCTTGACCTTTTCTAAGGTCTCCTGAACTAAGTCTGTATCCAACAGTTGAGCCTTCCCCGGCTCAAATCATCCAACTGGAAATCTGCACCGTCTACAATATAACGCCTCGTAAGGAGACATTTGAATGCTCGATTGGTAGCTGTTATTGGAGGCAAACTTCGTTAATGACAAAAACTGATCCCAAGAACCTCCAAAGTCAATACCACAGGCGGGAAGCATGTCCTCTAAGATCTGAATAGTACGCTCGGACTGCCTGTCCGTCTGAGGATGAAACGCTGTGCTCAACTCAACTCGTGTACCCAAATCACGCTAACTACTCTCCAAAAGTGTGAGGTAAATTGTGTACCCCGATCATAAATGATAGACACGGGCATACCGTGAAGGCGAACAATCTCTCAAATTTATATATCTCTGCCAATCGCTCTGAAGTATGAGTACTTGCCACTGGAATGAAATATGCTGATTTAGTCAGCCTATCCACAATAAACCGAACCACGTCGACCTTCCTCTGAGTCCGTGGGAGTCCAACAACGAAGTCCATGGTGATACACTCCCACTTCCACCAGGAAGCTCTATCTGCTGAAGCAATCCACCGGGTCTTTTAGGCTCATACTTCACTTGTTGACAATTCAAGCACCGAGCCACATAATCAACAATATCCTTCTTCATCCTTCTCCACAAATAGTGCTGCCGCAGGTCCTGGTACATTTTGGCAGCACCTGGGTGAATAGAATACTTAGAACTATGAGCCTCCTCAAGGATCAACTCACGTAGCCCATCAATATTAGGCACACACACTCGACCCTGCATCCTTAAAATGCCATCATCTCCAACTGTAACTTTCTTGGCACAACCATGCCAAACTTTGTCCCTAAGGACCATCACGTGTGGGTCATCATCCTGCATATTGATACGCTCGACTAAGGAAGACCGAGCGACTGTACAAGATAAAATATGGCTGGGCTCGGAAATGTCTAACCTCACAAACTGATTAGCTAAAGTTAGAACAACTGAAGCTAACGGCCTCTCTCCGACTGAAATGAATGCAAGGCTGCCCATACCTACTGCCTTCCTACTCAATTCATCAGCCACAACATTAGCCTTTCCCGGATGATACAATATAGTGACATAATAGTCTTTCAATAGCTCCAACCATATCCTCTGCCTCAAATTGAGATCCTTCTGTTTGAACAAGTAATGAAGGCTACGATGATCCGTGAAAACCTCACACGGCACGCCAGAAAGATAGTGCCTCCAAATCTTCAACGCGTGAACAATAACTGCCAACTCTAAGTCATGGATAGGATAATTCTTCTCATGAACCATTAACTGCCGAGACACATATGCAATCACCCTGCCCTCCTGCATTAATACTGCTCCGAAACCAACACGGGAGGTATCACAATATACCGTGAATGATCCTGAAACTGATGGTAACACCAACATTGATGCTGAAGTCAAGGCTGTCTTGAGCTTCTGAAAACTCGCCTCACACTCGTCTAACCATTTTAATGGGGCACCTTTCTGAGTCAATCTCGTCATCGGGGCTGCTATAGACGAGAACCCCTTCACAAAACAATGGTAGTAACCCGCCAAACTCAATAAGCTCCTGATTTTCGTGGCTGAAGTGGGTCTAGTTCAGTTCTTAACTGCCTCTATCTTCTTAGGATCTACTTGAATAGCCTCAAGAAAGCTACTGAATTCAACCAGAACTCGCACTTTGAATATTTAGCATATAACTGACTATCTCTAAAGACTGAAATGCTACCCGGAGGTGCTGCTCATGGTTCTCATGACTACAAGAGTATATTAGAACGTCATCAATGAACACAGTTATGAAGAAATCCAGTTAAGGCTTGAAAAGCCGATTCATCAAGTCCATAAATGATGCAGGAGCATTGGTCAAGCCAAAAGACATCACCAGAAAATCATAATGGCCATACCTCCTCTGAAAGGCTGTCTTAGGGACATCGGATGCCCTAATCTTCAACTTATGGTAGCCCGATCTCAAATCAATTTTGGAAAACACCCTAGCACCCTGGAGCTGATAAAACAAATCGTTAATTCTCGGCAATGGATATTTAATCATGATAGTAACTTTGTTAACCTGCCGATAATCTATACACATTCTAATCGATCCATCCTTCTTCCTCATGAACAAAATCGGTGCTCCCCAGGGCGAGACACTAGGTCTAATGAAGCCCTTATCAAGCAAGTGTTGCAACTGTTCTTTCAATTCTTTCAATTCTGGTGGGGCCATCCGATATGGACGATAGAAATGGGCTGAGTTCCCGGAGCCACATCAATGAAAAAATCAATATCCCTGTCGGGTGTCATCCCCGGCAGGTCTACTGGAAATACCTCAGGAAACTTATGAACAATAGGCATCGAATCTATAGAAGAAACCTTGGCTTAAGAATCATGAATATGTGCGAAATAAGCCAAACAACCCTTCTCAACCATTCGACGAACCTTGGTATATGAAATAAACCCGCTGGAAGAATGACCATGAGTCCCTTTCCACTCCAATCGAGGCAACCCTGGCAAAGCTAAAGTAAATGTCTTGGCGTGACAGTCAAAGATGGCATAATATGGTGACAGCCAATCCATGCCTAATATGACGTCAAAATCAACCATATCGCAAAAGGTCCACACTGGTTTCAAGACCCTCAATAACGACCACGCATGAACGATACACACTATATACAACAATAGCATCCCCCACAGGCGTAGACCCATAAACGGGGACACTCCAGGAATCATGGTGCACAACCAAATACTAACCAAAGTAAGATAACACATAACGGTAAGTAGACCCCGGATCAAACAAAACTGAAGCATCTTTATTGCAACAGCATCGGAGGACTCCGCCTCGGGTCTAGCCAAAAATTCTACAATCGGGGCGGGCCCCCATCACCCTGAACCATGTATTTGGGATGACCTTTGATAGGTAGACCTCTACCTCTAGCGGGCTGGCCTCCACCTCTAACATTCTAACGTCTACCTCTGACTACCTGACCCTTACCCCTGGCTGGCTGGGCAAGTGGTTCTGCAGCTGGTGCCAGAACTATAGGACAAGAACTCTGATCCTGAGGCTGATTACCGAAACATCTCGGACAATCACTCTGAATATGCGCGTACTCACCACACTCATAACACCCATCCTGATACTAAGGCTGACCTTGATGAGCCGGCTGACCACGATAATAACTCTGAAGAGGAGGTGCTCTTATAGGGGCTGGCTGATCAAAATATGGCAAGTAAGAGCCACAACCACCAGAGGTATCATGGGATGTCTGAAGTGCTGAATGAAATGTCCTGGAAGAATGGCCTCTACCTTTAGTATCCCTACCTCCGGAAGAGGCACCACTAAATCTACCGGAATGGCGAGATCTCTTGTCCGAACCCTGACCTCCCAGTCCAAGAACCATCTCAGCTATCCTGGCCACATTGGCCGCATCCTGAAAGGAAATCTCGCTCCCTATCTCCTTAGCCAGCTGCAACCGGATCTTCTAAGCAAGGCTCTCCAGAAATCTCCTGACCCTTTCTCTCTCTTTGGGAAAGAAAAGAATAACATGCTGAGCCAAATCCACAAATCGAGTCTCATACTAGGTGACAGTCATGCTGCCCTGCTGAAGACGCTCAAAGTGGCGGCGGCGCTCCTCTCTAGTAGTGATGGGAAGAAACTTCTCCAAAAAGAGATGTGAAAATTGATCCCAATTCAGAGTAGGTGACCCAGCTGCTCTAGTCAACAAATAATCCCTTTACTATTTCTTGGTGGAACCAGTCATCTGAAAAGCGGCGAAGTCGACCCTATTGGTCTCCAAAATGCCTATGTTTCGAATAACCTCATGACAGCTATCAAGGTACTCCTGAGGGTCCTCTGAGTTGGCATCACTGAAATGAACAGGGAAAATCTTGATAAACCTGTCCAATCTCCACAAAGCATCGGAGGACATAGCTGACCTATCAACAAGCGATCCTACAACAACTGGTTGAACTACCCCAACTGGGTTGGCTGCTGGGGTCTGAATCTGGGAGTAATCTGATCAGGAGTGTGGGTAGCAGGAGTATGGACCCCTCCTCCAGCATGAGATATGGTTGCTGCCAAGGGGAGTGCGCCAGTCTGGGCTACACTCCCCATGAAGCCCACTAATCGAACCAAAGTATCTTAAAGAACCGGAAAACCCTCTAGGACCTGAGCTTCCCGATGAAACGGCCGGAGTTGGAGCCCTATCATCAATCTCTATATGAGGCTCCACAGCTGGGGCTTTTGCCTGAGCAATGGGCTGAGTCATGCCCCTGCCTCGGCCTCTGACATGGCCTCGGTCTTTGCCCCTTGTAGGAGTTGTTTCTGCTGGAGGACCCGATAATTGGTCAACGGAAGAAGAAGCATGTGTTCTCGCTATCTGTGAGAGAACATAATAGTTCAATCACTATTTGGGATAACAAGAATCGAACGACAGAGTAGAAAGAAAATGAGTTTGTTCCGAACTTTATAGCCTCTAAGAGATAAGTACAAACGCTCCGCACCGATCCCTCATATCTATTAAGCTTGTTCGTGAATTGTGAGACCTATGCAACCTAGTGCTCCGATACCAACTTGTCACGACCAAAATTTCCAAACCACGGGATCGTGATGCCGCCTAACACCATACTTTCTAGCCAAGCCAATGTTAGAGGGATTCAGCATTTAAAAAAATTATCCAATAAATGAATCCAAAATAATGTGTGAAATAATGAAACGAAACTCGAAACTAATGCAAATGTCTAGCTACCCAGGATTTGGTGTCCCAATTCACGAACTACAAAAGAATACTAGAAGTATTTGGCTGAAAGGAAATATATATCTATTTTGAACGAAATAAATAAGTAACTAAAATAATGTCGAGAGGACTCCAGGAATCTGCGGACGCAGGCAGATCTACCTCGTGTCTCCATACGATTGATCAGTTACTACTCGAAAATCAACTCCAGCTGGAACCTGGATCTGCACAAGAAGTGCAGAGTACAAGGCATTTATAATATAACCTGAATACGATGTATGTAAGGCAAGAAAGGAATACTAAAATAAATAAACAATAACTTGCAGCAGTTAATAAAATAACTCAGTTAACTTTCCCAGATCTCAACTATAACCAGTTCTTACGAAAATTCCCAAGTTTCAATTTAAATAACAGTTAGAGCGGAATATGAAATGATAGCAGTAAAACAGTGAGTATTCCAGTCTTGATTTTATAACCAGTAAACCATGAATATATTCTCCCTTATCACTACTTCTTGCGGTGTGCAAACCGATCCGACCTGTCCAACCTTATTGATCCACCCTATATATATATATATCACCCTTATTTCTCATGTTGCGGCGTGCAACCCGATCCCACCTATCCACCCTTATTACTCCTTGATGCGGTATGCAACCCGCTCCCACCAGACAATCTCATCTCATCATTTATAAAAAAGGTTTTCACAAACTAGATCAAGTATTTCACAATATTTATGTCTCAACCATTGTACACAGAAAGCTATACTAATCGGAAACTTCACCAATTATCACCACATAGGGAAACCAACCGAAATGTATCATGAAACACTGACAACCAACTCAACCATTAATGTACCACAATGTGACTAAGGAACAATTAATGCTTCCAAATAAGTGAAACAAAATCTAACCAACAATTAGGCATGGAGGCATCAATGATCATAAAGCAATTAAGAAAGGAATATTATAAATTGGAAATAGGAAAAGGAACATGCTAAATAGATAGTTTGGGGGTGCATAGATACTCGTCACCTCACCTATACACCACACACATGAAATTTAACATACCATTTAAGTCGAGGATTCCTACTCCCTCAAGTCAAGGTTAGACCAAACACTTACCTCGATCTCACAAGCAACTCACTGCTCAAGCACAACTTTTTCCTTTAGTACTCACATTCAATCCACTCATATCTAATCATAATTTGTCCAATATCATTAATTATTTCTAAAGGAATTAACTTTAATGAAAAATCATGGTTTTCCTATATTTTCCTATCAAAATACAAAAATGGACATCGGGCCCACTTGCTCAAAATCCGAAGTTCGGACCAAAATCTGTTTACTCATTCTCCCCGAGCACGGATATACAATTAAATTTGGAATCCGACCTCAATTCGAGGTCTAAATTCCCAAATTTCGAAATTCCTAAGTTCTACCCAAAAATCCCAATTTTTCCATGAAAACTCTAGATTCTAGGTTGAAATCATTGTTAAAAGTTGCAAGAGATTGAAAGGAATTAGTTAGAATTCACTTACCTATGATTTGGAGAAGTTTGGGTTTTTGGAAAATCGCCTATGGTGGTTTAGAGTTCAAGAGAATTGAAAAATGGGTGAAAATCCGGTCTAAAAACGTATTTGAGGAGATGCAGTTATCGCAAATGCGATCAAAGGTTCGCAAATGCGAACTCGCAAATGCGGCCTTCAGTTGGCAAATGCGAAGCTTGGCCTGGGTTGCTGTTATCGCAAATGTGAACGGGTGTTCGCAAATGCGGCCCTTGCTCTAGTCGCAAATGCAACATTGTTCTTCGCAATTGCGAAGGTCCCCTTCCCAACCACTGATCACAAATGCGATATTTTCTTCGCAAATATGGTGCTCGCATTTGCGAGCCAGACATCACAAATGTTACGTCTGCATACCTGAAGCACACCAGCAAATATTATTAAGCCTAAATCACTTCGTGGCCTATCCAAAACTCACCCGAGCCCTCGGGGCTCCAATCCAAACATGAACACAAGTCTAAAAACATCATACATACTGGATCGTGCGATCAAATCACAAAAATAACATCAAAAACTACGAATTTAACCTCAAAACTCTTGATTTTCTCAAGCACATTTCAACTTCACTATTTTCTCAATCGGATGTCCGAATCACGTCAAATGAACTCAGATTTTCACCAAATTTCACAGATAGTACTTAAACATTATAACAAACATGTACCGGGCTCTGGAACCAAAATACGGACACGATATGAACGATTTCAATCATTAATTCATTTCTTTATTTTATTAATAATCCAACACAACAATTTTCTTCAAAAATTTATTTCTAAAGCTAGGGACCTCAGAATTCAACTCTAAGCATACGCCCAAGTCTCATATTTTACTCCGGACCTCCCGGGATTGTTGGAATATAGATCCTGGTCCGTTTACTCAAAATGTTGACCAAAGTCAACTAAAATCAAATGTTCAACTCTAAAATTTTTTATTTCTTATATTTTCACATAAAGGCTTTCCGGATTCACGCCCAGACGTACAGTTGAAGGAAGGAATTCATAAACATATGACCATGGCTTTTTATCTTGGTCTGGATGATGGTACGCTAAGGTACCAAGGGCTATTGTGTGTTCCTAATGTAGATGGTCTCCGGGAAAGATCATGACCAAGGCTCACAATTCCAGGTATTCTGTACACCCAAGCTCTACAAAGATGTACAGTGATATTAAGGAAGTCTACTGGTGAAATGATATGAAGAGGAATATAGCGGATTTGTGGCAAGATGCCCAAATTGTCAACAAGTGAAGGCCGAACACCGAAGGACCGGTGGGTTGGCACAAAACATCGAGATTCCAATGTGGAAGTGGGAGATGATCAATATGGACTTTGTGGTAGGAATAATTTGCACTCCTCGCAAGTTCGATTCAATTTGGGTAGTTGTGGATCGACTCACTAAATCAGCACACTTCTTCCTTTCAAGGCTACTGACATACTAGAACAGTAAGCTCAGTTTTATATCAAGGAAATAGTCAGGTTGCATGGCACTCTGGTTTCTATTACCTCATATCGATGGGCACAATTCACAACTCATTCTTGGAAGAAATTTTAGCAAGGTTTGGGCACGCAGGTGAATTTTAGTATAGCCTTCCATCCACAGAAATAGAAGAACATTAAGCGCACGAGGATATGTTTCGCGCTTGTATTGTTGAATTCAAGGGTATATAGGATGATCATTTTCCACTCATAAAATTTGCCTACAACAATAGTTACCATGCTAGCATTCATATTGCACCGTTCGAGGGTCTATACGGAAGGAGATGTTGATCTCCCATTGGGTGGTTCGAGATTGGGGAAGAAGGGTTGATAGAGCCAAACCTCATGCATCATACTATGGATCATGTTAAGATCATTAAGGAACGGTTGAAAAGTTATTAGAGCCGTCAGAATTCTTTTTCAGATGTGCGTCGCAGGGATATAAGGTTCAAAGAGGATGATTGGGTATTCTTGAAGGTTCCCCCATAAAGGGAATAATAGGTTTGGTAAGAAAGGGAAGTTGAGTTCGAGGTATGTCGGACCATACATAATCATTCACATGGTTGGTCACGTGGCTTACATTCTTGAGCTACCTCCAGAGATGTCATTGGTGCACCCGATATTTCATGTGTCTACGATGAAGAAGGTAGTTGGAGACCATGAAATCATTGTGTCAGTTGAGACTATTGAGGTTAATGAAGAATTGACATATGAGGAGATTCCGATTGTCGTTCTTGATAGGAAAGTTTGAAAGCTAAGAAACAAAGCGATTCCCTCCGTGAAAGTGTTATGGCGAAACCAACAGCTTGAAGAGGCCACTTAGGAGGCCGAGGAAGAGATGAAGAACAAGTACCCTCATTTGTCAGAATATATATGAAGTTATTTTCTATGAAAATGTAAAGGGTTAACTTTATACAAATTATATTTCCCTTGTACACCTTATGTTAAGGATACCCCCTTTTGGCAATATAATCTTTATGTTATTGTGGCCGGTGTTGTATCCATGTTGTATTAGATCGTTCTGTTGTGATTATGTTTTTATGACTGGTTTTTGGCATTCTTTGACAGGTGGATAGGACAAGTTATAAGGAAACTCTACCGAAATTTCTGGAAATTTTGGGAGTTAGTTAAATTTGAAATTGTTGGTGTGTTAAGAGTTGAGTGCTTTGGACGTCGATGGTGAATTTTGACCCTCATTCTAGGATGAATGATCTTAAGCGGGGAGGATGTAAGGCCCAGTAAAAAAAATTATCTACAACCCGAGGTATCATGGTGCCGCGGTACAGACCTTTTGGGTTGTACAATACGTCAGGGAGTTGAATGAAATTTTTTGCAGAACATGATATTTTTGCGGTCCACTATTTGACCGCAAAACCACTTTGCGGACCATAGAATCGAGTTAAGAAAATGAGAGTAGGACTTGAATCGAGTAAAGATATTTGTCAAGTAAGAACAGGGAACAAATGAAGGTATTCAATATACGAAATTATGGTTCAAGTAGAATCATGTAGCAAGTAAAGGCATTTAATGAGTGAGGTAAGGAAAAAAATATGATAAGTGAATACGTATAGTAGGGTACAAACATGTAGTAAGTGAAGATATGTAGCTGGTTAAGGAATCTAACAAGTAAATCACGGGACAATTAGAGGCATATAACATGTATGTTTTAATAAAAAGTATAGGGATGAATTGGAAGAGGACAAATAGCATAAGTAAATTAAGTAAAGACGTAGGTGCAGCAATACCAGACAAGGTAAAGACATAACTATAATAGTACATGCCAAAATAAAACATAGAGATAATTACATAAGGAACTCGAATGGAAGGTACCATACATAAATACTCATTGTTCTAACATCATATCAACCGCACGAAAACACCCATCGTGCCAAACATAGCCTAAGGCCCCAATCAACATCTCTTTATATGAATAAAGAAGCTCGAGTAATATGACATTAACATGTATAGATATAGATTCCTAATACTATGATCAAGTTAAATATTCTAACAAAACTCGAAAACATCACATTAAATCTTTTTTATGTTGTCATATGTTCTAACATGATTTCTAACACATATAATTGAGTTTACTAGTCATAAAGTTAAATCAAGCATAAATTAAGGGATCATCAAGTTAAACAAAGGCACAAAGAAGCATATAATTCTTCCTTCGGAGCATGGAAAACCTGGCACATGCTTATAACCTCATCACCTCATATATGGATCACCCCCACATGTAGAAAATAATATCAATTAATAGAAAAAATTCTTCCAACAAATCAAGGCAAGACACTTACCTCATTTTGCATTAATTTCCACAATCCAATACCGCCTTCATTAGAAATAATCCTCAAAACAATCAAATAATACTAAAAGAAACATCCATAATCAATAAAGGTTCAATCTTGGCCAAAATCCCGAAAGTCAAAAAGTTAGCCACGACCCACGTGGTCGAAATTCAAGATTCGGACAAATCCGGATTACCCATTCACCCCCGAGTCTGGATATATAATTTGTTTCAAAATCCAACCGTAATTCGAGGTCTAAATCTCAATTTTACAAAATCCCTAAAGTCTACCCAAAACCCCTAATTTTTACCATGAAATTCCTAGATTTGATGTTAAAATATAATGAAAAGTAATCGGGAGCTGATAGAAAATGAATTAGAGTTTCTTACTAATGAATTGGAAGAAAAAACTCTTCAAAAATCACCCCTAGAGTGTTTAGGATTGAGAAATGGTAAAAATGAGCTAAGTTCCGAAATCCCCATATCCCTACTATAGATATCGCAAAAACAACCAACACTTTGCAAAAGCGAAAATTTTGAGCCTGCTGATATCACAAAAATTGATGAAGTCATTAGCTGAAGATTCGAGATTCTGATATTCCCAAGATAGCTTTCAGGACTCGTTATGGTCACTATGAGTTTATGGTGATGTCTTTTGGGCTGACCAATGTCCCTGGAGCATTCATGCATTCGATGAACAACGTGTTTCAGCCGTATCTCGATTCCTTTGTTATTGTGTTCATTGATGACATCCTGGTTTACTCACGTAGCGAGGGGGAGCATGCTCATCATTTGAGAGTGGTTTTTTAGAGATTGAAAGAGGAGAAACTTTATGCAAAGTTCTCCAAGTGTGAGTTTTGGCTTGGCTCAGTAGCTTTCTTGGGGCACGTGGTGTCCAGTGAGGGTATTCAGGTTGATCCGAAGAAGATAGAGGTGGTGTAGAGTTGGCCCAGACCGTCCTCAGGTATAGAGATTAGGAGCTTCCTTGGTTTGGCGGGGTATTACCGTCGCTTTGTTGAAGGATTTTCTTCTAGTGCTTCGCCCTTGGAAAAATTTACCCAGAAGGGTGTTCCGTTCAGGTGGTCGGACGAGTGTGAGGAGAGCTTTCAGAAGCTCAAGGCTGTATTGGCCTCAGATCCAGTGTTAGTATTGCCATCAGCTTTAGGTTCTTATACCGTATATTATAATGCCTCAAGAATAGGCATCAGTTGTGTTTTGATGCAGGAGGGTAGGGTGATTTCCTGCGCCTCGCGCCAGTTGAGGACGCATGAGAAGAACTACCCAGTGCATGATCTCGAGCTAGCAGCCATTGTTCACGCCTTGAAGATTTGGCGTCATTATTTGTATGGGGTGCATTGTGAGATTTTCACTTATCACCGCAGTCTACAATATTTGTTTAAGCAGAAGGATCTGAATTTGCATCAGAGGAGATAGTTGGAGCTTCTCAAGGACTATGATATGAGTATCCTATACCATCCAGGGAAGGAAAATGTAGTGGTCAATGCCTTGAGTCGTAGAGCAGAGAGTTTGGGGAGTCTAGCATATCTTCGAGAAGTAGAGAGACCCTTAGTACTTGAGGTTCAGGCCTTAGCGGGTCAGTTTGTGAGATTGGATCTATCAGAGCCCTGCCGGGTATTGGCTTGTGTAGCCTCCAGGTGTTCTTTTATTGATCGGATCAGAGACCGCCATTATGATGACCCACACTTTCTCGTTCTTCAGAATGGGGTTCGGCGAGATGATTCTAGGGATGTAGTTATTGGAGATGATTGGGTTATGTAAATGCAAGGTCGAATATGTGTGCCTAATTTGGATGGGCTTCGGGAGTTGATTCTAGCAGAGGCCCATATCTCGTGGTATTTCATTCATCCGGGTGTCGCGAAGATGTATCAGGATCTGAGAGAGTATTATTGGTGGAGGCGGATGAAGAAGGACATTTTTAAATTTGTGGCTCGGTGTCTCAACTATCAGCAGGTTAAGTTTGAGCACCAGTGACCGGGGTAATTGCATCAGAGGTTGGATATCCCGGAGTGGAAGTGGGAGCGGATCACCATGGACTTTGTAGTTGGGCTTCCACGGACTTCGAGGAGGTTTGATGCTATATGGTTTATTCTGGATCGGCTGACCAAGTCCGCGCACATCATTTCTGTTGGTACTACTTACTATTCGAAGCGGTTAGCTGAGGATTATATCAGGGAGATTGTTCGATTGCATAGGGTTCCAGTTTCTATCTTTTCCGACAGAGGTACCCATTTCACATCTCAGTTTTGGAGGGCCGTGCAGAGGGAGTTAGGTACTCAGATTGAGTTAAGCACCACGTTTCATTCTCAGGTCGACAGGCAGCCCAAACATACAATTCAGATTTTGGAGGACATGTTGCGTGCCTGTGTCATTGATTTCAGGGGTTCATGGGACCAGTTTCTTCCACTCGCGGAGTTTGCATATAATAACAGTTATCAGTCGAGTATCCATATAGCTCTGTATGAGGCTTTATATGGTAGGAGGTGTAGATCTCCGTTTTGTTGGTTTGAACCGGGAGAGGCTAGGATATTGGGCACATATTTGGTACAGGATGCGTTGGATAAGGTGAAGTTGATTCAGGAGCGGCTTCGCACGGCGCAGTCTAGGAAGAAGATTTATTCGGACCAGAAGGTTCGAGATGTGTCTTTTATGGTTGGGGAGAAGGTGTTGTTGAAGGTGTCACCCATGAAGGGTGTTATGAGATTCGGGAAGAGGGGCAAGTTGAGTCCCCGGTTCATTGGACCTTTTGAGGTGCTTCAGAGGGTTGGAGAGTTTACTTATAGACTTGCTCTACTGCGCAGCTTATCGAGTTTTCATCGGGTGTTTCATGTGTCGAGTCTTCTGAAGTATGTTGATGAGCCGTCTCATGTTTTGGACTTCAACACGGTTCATCTTGAGGGTGATATGTCATATGAGGTAGAGCCAGTGGCTATTTTTTGTCGCCAGGTCAAAAAGTTGAGATCTAAGGATATCGCTTCAGTGAAGGTTCAGTGGAGAGGACAACCGGTGGAGGATTCCACCTGGGAGACCGAGCGGGAGATGCAGAGAAAATATCTTCACTTATTTGAGACCCCAGGTATGTTTCTGAACCCGTTCGAGGATGAACGTTTGTTTAAGAGGGGAGAATATAACGACCCGGCCGCTCGTTCCGTGAGATTAGCCCCGTTTCCCCTGTTTCAACTTTTTTATGTTCTAGTTAACCTAAATATGATGTGTTGGGTCAGATGGTTCGGGTTCGGATTGGTCGTGGTGAGAACTTAGACACTTAGTCTCTTATGTTGGCTTTATGGTTAGAAAAGTCAACCGAAGGTTGACTATTCGGTAAATGATCTCGGAATGAGGGGTTAGTCGCTCGGATAGCTTCGTTAGGTGATTCAGGACTTTAGGAGTGTGTTCGGAATGTCATTCGGATGTCCAGAGTAGAATTAGGCTTGAATTGGCAAAATCTAGTTTTTGGCAATTTCCGGTCGGCAGTGGAAAATAGGCTATCGGTGTCGGAAAGGAATTTTATAAGTTAGAGTAGTTTTGTAGTGTCATTTTTGAAGTGTGAGCAAATTCTCAGTTCATTCGGATGTGGTTTGGTTGGTTTCGGCGTTGTTGGTGATTTTCGGAAGTTTTAGGAATCTTAGGCTTGAATCACTGGTTGAATTGGAGTTTAGGTATTATTTTGGGTGTTCCGGGAATTCGATTAAGTCTGAGTAATCATTTATGACTTGTTTGTATTTTTTGTTGGGGTCCCGAGGGGCTCGGGTTGAATTCGGATGGCCCTCGAGAACTTTGAAGTGGGAAAGATACAGTTGAACTGGTGCTGGTGTTACCCCTCTGGTGTGGCCGCACCTGCGGATGGTTGAGCGTAGGTGCGAGAGTCGCAAGTGCGAGAAAGGCGTGCAGGTGCTGATTCTAGTGGGCTGGACGAGATCCGCAGGTGCGAGGGCTTTACCGCACCTGCGAAGCCGCAGATGCGGAACTTTGAGCGCAGTTGCGGAGGTTTGGTTTTTTGAGTGGAGTCCGCAGGTGCACACCTGGGACAGTAGGTGCGCGTGAATGCCTACAGGTGCGCGACCTCTGGACAGGAGAGTATAAATACCAGCCTTCGTGATTTTGAGCCATTTCTTCAATAGTTTCATCTGTGATTAAGCTTTGGGAGAGGGTTTTGAAGGAGGAAATCACGAGGGCTTCGTTGTGGTAAAATATACGAACCTAAAACTCGTTTCCATGTGATTTTTGGACTGAAATAGGGTGAAATTAAGGGAAAAATCAGTGTGTAAATTGGGGGTTAGGGCTTGGAAAATTTGAGAATTTAGTTTAGGAATTGAAGGGTCATTTGTGGTTGGATTTCGATGCATTTTATATGTGTAAACTCGGGAAAGGATGAGGATTCTTGTGATGTGAATTTTATAGAATTCCGAGACGTGGGCCCCGGGGTTGGGTTTGGAAAATTTCGGGAATTTTGGTTAAATTTGATAATTTTCAAGTGGGCTTTGTTCCTTTAGCGCATAGTGATGATATAAATCTGCTTTTGAATATATTCGGAGCATTTGGGAGCCGATTCGAGGGGAAGGAGTATCACAGATTAGTATTTGGGCCGGTTTGAGGTAAGTAATGACTGTAAATCTTGTCCTGAGGGTATGAAACCCCGGACTTCGTATTTTCTCACTAATTTTGGAGTGGCGCACATGCTGGATGACGAGTGTGTGGCGTGCATTGATATGGGGATTGTGACTTGGTGCATCCCGTGGCAACTATTGAGTTGCGTATTTGATTCTAAATCATATGATATTTCATGTTTTAAAGATTTTTACTATGTTTTGGGCGGAATGCCGCATCTAGGCCACGTTCCATGTATTTGGACCCCTTGGGGGCTTTTACTGCTATTCCTCACTGTGTTGACTATTAATTTACACTCAGCTATATTATGTATAACTTATTTTGAAACTCAGTCTTATTTACACTATTTTGATATATAAAATGATATTTTGGGTCGAGTACCCCGTTTACTGATTGCCCGAGTGGCTTTTTGAGAGATTTTTGACTGAGTGAGGCCGAGGGCCTATGTTTTGAGGATGCTATAGGATCAGGCTGCACGTCGCAGCATGTTACATTGTTCATGATATGTGAGAGGCCGAGATCCTGAGTGATTATGCCACGAGATGGCTTGATATTAGCGCTTGGGTTGTAGGAGCCCCTCAAGAGTCTGTACGCACCCCTAGTGAGCGTCGGTACCTACTGAGTGTGAGTGCCGAGTAACGAGTGATTGTGAGGCATGAGTGACTTTGAGGTTGCCCGAGGGGCTGCTACAGAGTGATGGTGAGGCATGCTGAGTGACTGATTTTGAGGGATGTTATTCCCGAGGGGCGATTTATGAAATATGTTTTTGCCCGAGAGGATATCTATGATTTCTATCATTTCTATATTAAATTACCTTGATTTTTATGGAATTTGTGAGAAGGCACATTTCAAATGATATTTTACTGAGATTGATTTTTAAATGCTGTAAGGCATCGTATTTGTGTTTTTTTAAAATAAGGAGTCCATTCTCTATGTATTTTATGACTTCTTTTACGTGTTTCGTTGCCTTAGAAATTATTTAATTTCATTACTGCTGAGTTGGCGTACTAACATTACTCCTTGCACCTTATGTGCAGATTCACGTGTTGGATCTGAGTGCTAGCTGTTCTCACATTCTCTTGGAGTTTTGTTTGGGATTTTGAGGTAGTTGTTTGGCGTCCGCAGCATGCCCTCCTTCTTTTCTTATCCTGTTATTTGATATCATTTCCTTGAACTGGTTGTAGTAGGGAAATAATAGTATATGGTAGTGTTTGTAGACGCTCATGACGGTTGACTCCAGGTTTTGGGGTAGTGTATAAACTATATTATTCGTTTTTGTTTCTTTAAACTGCTTAATCAGAAGAATTTTGTGGAATATCGAATAGTTTCAAATTTATGAGAAAGTCCTTATGTTTTTTTCTGGGTGGATTGGCTAGCCTAGTATTATGATAGGTGCCATCACGGTCGACTTCGTATTTGGGGATGGTATCAGGGCCAGGTTACATAGGACTCAACGGTCATGAGCAGATTTAGTAGTCTTGCGGATTGGTACAGAGACGTCTGTACTTATCTTCGAGAGGCTACATAACTCTTAGGAAAACTCTCATTTTCTTGAATTCTGTTGTGCCATTCTGTTGATTCTGGAAATCTAAACTTCTGTTTTTTTCCTTCTCTCATAGATGGTACTCCCGGTACCAATCAGGGTGACCAGACACCAGCTAGACCAGCGAGAAGTCGAGTCCGCGGTCGAGGTCATGGTAAAGGTAGGGGACCAGCCCGTGCCGCAGCCGGGGCAGTCCCAGAGGGTCCACCTACCATTTAGGATCAGGTCCCCGCCGCAGATATTCCAGCGCGACAGGCTTAGGCACCGGCAGTGCCTACTGTTATTCCGGGTCTTCAGGAAACCCTGGCTCAGATTTTGACTATTTACACCGGCCTTGCTCAGGCAGTCGCTATATTTACTACTACTGCTACTCCTCAGGCCGTGGGAGGAACTTAAACTCCAACTGCCCGGACACCTGAGCAAGTTACTCAGGGCCTTCAGACACCGGGGGCAGTTCCAGCCTAGCCGGTTGCTCCAGTTCAGTACTTCGTGATTCCAGCTATGCCAGATGATGAGTAGCGTAGGTTGGAGAGTTTTAGTAGACTTCAGCCTCCGACATTGAGTAGTGCTGAGGGCGAGGATGCCCAGGATTTCTTGACAAGTGTCAGAGGATTCTTCGTACTGCAGGGATAATGGAGACCAGTGGGGACTCGTTTGTTACTTTTCAGTTTTCTGGGGCTGCTTTTACTAGGTGGGAGTCTTTTGAGAGGCGTAGGCCTATTGGTGCAACACCGCTCACCTGACAGCAGTTCTCCACTATGTTCTTGGATAAGTATGTTCCCTAGTTTCACAGGGAGGAGCAACGCAGACAGCTTGAGCAGCTGCGTCAAGGGGAGCTATCAGTGACGCAATATGAGATGTAGTTTTCAAAGTTGCTTCGTCATGCCACCGAGTTGGTTCCTACTGAGAGAGAGAGTATTAGGAGGTTCGTGGATGGCCTCGATTATGAGCTCCGTATTCTGATGACCAGAGAGAGTTTCATGTGCTAATTTCGAGCAGGTTGTTGATGTGGCTCGAGATATTGAGTCAGTTCGCCGCCAGGAGCGAGAGGAGAGGGACGCCAAGAGGCCTCGTGGATCTGGTAGTTTCAGCGGTGCTCCTTCCAGAGGACATTTTCAGCATGGTATAGGCCGTTTATCCAGTCCTCCTCAGCCAGTCCGCCCAGCCTATAATGGTGCATCTTTGGGGCATGGTCCCCGTAGTTCTCAGACTGGCCGTTCTTCATTCAGTGTCGTTGCAGCACAAACCGTAGCTCCAGCACTATTAGTTCAGGGTTTCTCTATGCATGGTTCTTCTAGTGGCCATTCTGGTGTCAGGGATTTCTTTTAGTCCCCGTCTCTAGCTCCAGCGAGTTGCTTTGAGTGTGGAGAGTTTTGACATGTATGGAGAGAGTGCTCTCATCGCCTTGGTGGGTCTTCTCAATAGAGGGGTCAGCCCTCGACTTCATCTCCAGTTACCTCACCACCCGCCCAGACAGCTAAAGGTGGGGGTCAGACTGCTAGGGGCTACCCTAGAGGGGCAGGTCGTGCAGGTGGAGGTGAGGCTCCTATTTATGCACTTCCAGCCAGGCCAGATGCTATAGCCTCTGATGCAGTGATCACATGTATTTTCTTAGTCTGTCGCTGAGACATTTTGGCCTTATTTGACCTTGGTTCTACGTATTCCTGTGTTTCATCATATTTTGCCCATTTTCTAGACATGCCATATGAGTCTCTAGTTGCATCGGTTTATGTGTCGACTCCGGTGGGCGATACTATTGTGGTGGACCGTGTGTATCGGTCATGTGTGATATCTATTAGGGGTCTGGAGACCTGAGTGGACCTGTTGTTGCTTATCATGGTTGATTTTGATGTGATATTGGGCATGGATTGGCTATCTCCGTGTCATGCTGTTCTTGATTGTAACGGTAAGACCATCACCTTAGCTATGCCAGGAGTTATGAGGGTTGAGTAGAGAGGTTCTATTGAGTATTTTCCTTGTAGTATGATTTCCTACCTGAAGGCCCAGCGTACGGTAGATAAGGGGTATTTATCGTATTTGGGTCTTGTGAGGGATGTCAGTGTTGAGGTTCCCACTATTGATTCTGTCCCTGTGGTCAGTGACTTTTCAGACTTGTTTCTTGTAGACCTGCCAGGCATGCCACCTGACAGGGATATTTATTTTAGTATTGATCTGGTGCCAGGAACTCATCCTATTTCTATTCCAACTTATAGTATGGCACCAGCGGAGTTGAAGGAATTGAAAGAGCATCTCTCCAAGATAAGGGGTTCATATGGCCTGGTGTGTCACCTTGGGGTGCACCAGTGTTGTTTGTGAAGAGGAAGGATGGTTCCATGAGAATGTGTATTGACTACAGGCAGTTGAACAAGGTTACAGTCAAGAATAAGTATCCTTTGACTCATATTGATGATATGTTTGACCAGCTTCAGGGAGCCAGGGTGTTCTCTAAGATTGACTTGAGACCTGGGTATCATCACTTGAAGATTCGGTATTCAAATATTCCCAAGACAGCTTTCATGACTCGTATGGTCACTATGAGTTTATGGTGATGTCTTTTGGGCTAACCAATGCCCAACAAGCATTCATGCATTTGATGAACAACGTGTTTCAGCCGTATCTGGATTCCTTTTTTATTGTGTTCATTGATGACATCTTGGTGTACTCGCGTAGCCAGGAGGGGCACGCTCAACATTTGAGAGTGGTTTTGTAGAGATTGAGGGAGGAGAAGCTTTATGCAAAGTTCTCAGAGTGTGAGTTTTGGCTTGGCTCAGTATCTTTCTTGGGGCACGTGGTATCCAGTGAGGGTATTCAGGTTTATCTGAAGAAGATAGAGTCGGTACAGAGTTGGCCCAGACCGTCCTCAGCTACAGAGATTAGGAGCTTCCTTGGTTTGGCGGGGTATTATCGTCCCTTTGTGGAGGTATTTTCTTCTAGTGCTTCGCCCTTGACCATATTGACCCAGAAAGGGTGCTTTGTTTAGGTGGCCGGACGAGTGTGATGAGTGCATTCAGAAGTTGAAGGATGTATTGACCTCAGCTCCAGTGTTAGTATTGCCATCAGCTTCAGGTTCTTATATCATATATTCTGATGCATCGAGGATAGGCATCAGTTGTGTTTTGATGCAAGAGGGTAGGGTGATTGCCTATGCCTCGTTCCAGTTGAAGACTCATGAGAAGAACTACCGAGTGCATGATCTTGAGCTAGCATCCATTGTTCACGCCTTGAAGATTTGGCGTCATTATTTACATAGGGTGCATTGTGAGGTTTTCCCCGATCACCATAGTCTGCAGCATCTATTTAAGCAGAAGGATCTGACTTTGCGTCAGAGGAGATGGTTGGAGCTTCTCAAGGACTATGATATTAGTATCCTATACCATCCAGGGAAGGCCAATGTAGTGGCCGATGCCTTGAGTCACAGAGCAGAGATTTTGGGGAGTCTAGCATATCTTCCAGCAGCAGAGAGACCCTTAGCACTTGAGGTTCAGGCCTTAGCGGGTCAGTTGGTGAGATTGGATCTATCGGGGCCCTGTCAGGTATTAGCTTGTGTATCCTCCAGGTCTTCTCTTATTGATCGGATCAGAGAGCGCCAGTATGATGACCCACACTTGCTCGTTCTTCAGGATAGGGTTCGGCGAGGCGATTCCAGGGATGTAGTTATGGCGATGATGGGGTTATGCGCATGCAAGGTCAGATATGCGTGCCTAATGTGGATGGGCTTCAAGATTTGATTCTAGCAGAGGAACTTAGCTCGCGGCATTTCATTCATCCAGGTGCCGCAAAGATGTTTCAGGATATGAGACAACATTATTGGTGGAGGCGGATGAATAAAGACATTTTTGAGTTTGTGGCTCGGTGTCTCAACTGTCAGCAGGTTAAGTATGACCACTAGAGACCAGGGAGATTGCATCAGAGGTTGGATATCCCGGAGTGTAAGTGGGAGCGGATCACCATGGACTTTGTAGTTGGGCTTCCATGGACTTCGAGGAGGTTTTATGCTATATGGGTTATTGTGCATCGGCTGACCAAGTCCGCACACTTCATTCCTGTTGGTACTACTTATTCTTCGAAGCGGTTAGCTGAGATTTATATCAGGGAGATTGTTCGATTACATGGGGTTCCAGTTTCTATCATTTCCGACAGAGGTGCCCAATTCACATCTCAGTTTTAGAGGGCCGTGCAGAGAGAGTTAGGTACTAAGGTTGAGTTGAGCATAACATTTCATCCTCAGATCGACGGGCAGTCAAAGCGTACAATTCGGATTTTGGAGGACATGTTGCGTGCGTGTGTTATTGATTTCGAGGGTTCATGGGACCAGTTTCTGCCCCTCGTGGACTTTGCATATAATAACAGTTGTCAGTCGAGTATCCAGATGGCTCCGTATGAGGCTTTATATGGTAGAAGGTGTAGATCTCCGGTTGGTTGGTTTGAACCGGGAGAGGCCAGGCTATTGGGCACATATTTGGTACAGGATGCATTGGATAAGGTGAAGTTGATTCAGGAGCGGCTTCGCACGGCGCAGTCTAGGCAGAAGAGTTATGTGGACCGGAAGGTCCGAGATGTGTCTTTTATTGTTGGGAGAAGGTGCTACTGAAGGTGTCACCCATGAAGGGTGTCATGAGATTCAGGAAGAGGGGCAAGTTGAGTCCCCAGTTTATTGGGCCTTTTGAGGTGCTTCAGAGGGTTGGAGAGGTGGCTTATAGACTTGCTCTACCGCCCATCTTATCGAGTTTTCATCTGGTGTTTCATGTGTCGATGCTTCGGAAGTACTTTGGTGACACGTCTCATGTTTTGGACTTCAGTACGGTTCAGCTTGAGGGATATATGTCATATGAGGTAGAGCCAGTGGCTATTTTTGGTCGTCAGGTCAGAAAGTTGAGATCTAAGGATATAACTTCAGTGAAGGTTCAGTGGAGAGGACTGCCGGTGGAGGATGCCACCTGGGAGACCGAGCAGGAGATGCAGAGCAGATGTCCTCACTTATTTGAGACTCCAGGTATGTTTCTATACCCGTTCGAGGATAAATGTTTGTTTAAGAGGGGGAGAATGTAAGGACTCGGCCGGTCGCTCCATGAGATTAGCCCCGTTTCCCATGTTTCAGATTTGTTATGTGCTAGTTAAGCTAGTTATGATGTGCTGGGTCTGTTGGTTCGGTATCGAAGTGGCCGTGGTGAGAACTGAGACATTTAGTCTCTTAAGTTGGCCTTATGGTTAGAAAAGTCAACCAGAGGTTTACTATAGGTAAACAATCTCGGAATGAGGGTTTGGTGGCTCGGATAGCTTCGTCAGGTGATTTGGGACTCAGGAGTGTGTTCAGAATGTCATTCGGAGGTCCGGAGTAAAATTAGGCTTGAGTTGGCGAAATCTAATTTTTGGTCGGCAGTGGAAAATAGTCTATCGAGGTCGGAATGGTATTCCGGAAGTTGGGGCAGGTTCGTAGTGTCATTTTGTATGTGTGAAAATTTTCAGGTTATTCGGCATCGCTGGTGATTTTCAGAAGTTTTAGGATTCTTAATCTTGAATCATGGGTTGAATTGGAGTTTTGATGTTATTTTGGGTGTTCCGAGAATTCGATTAAGTCCGCGTAATCATTTAGGACTTGTTTGTATTTTTGGTTGGGGTCCCGAGGGGCTCGGGTTTGTTTCGAATGGCCCTCGGGGACATTGAAGTGGGAAAAATACAGGTGAACTACTGCTGGTATTGCCCCTCTGGTGTGGCCGCACCTGCGGATAGTGGAGCACATATGTGAGAGCCGCAGATGTGAGAATGGGGCGCATGTGCGGATTCCGGTGGGCTGGAAGAGTTCCGCAGGTGCGAGGGTTTTATCGCACCTGTGAAGCCGCATATGCTGGACTTTGAGCGCAGGTGCGGAGGTTTGGTTTTTTGAGTGGAGTCCGCAGGTGCGCACCTGGGATCGCAGGTGCGGGTCCGCATGTGCGCGTAAATGCCTGCAGGTGCAGGACCTCTGGACTGGAGAGTATAAATACCAGACTTCGCGATTTTGAGCCATTTCATCAATATTTTCATCCGGGATTAAGCTTTGGGAGAGGGTTTTGAAGGAGGAAATCAAGAGGGCTTCATTGAGGTAAGATATTTGAACCTGAAACTCGTTTCCATGTGATTTTTGGACTGTAATAGGGTGAAGTTAAGGGAAAACTCAATGTGTAAATTAGGGGTTAGGGCTTGGAAAATTGGAGACTTTAATTTAGTAATTGAGGGGTCATTTGTGGTTGGATTTCGATGCATTTTATATGTGTAGACTTGGGAAAGGATGAGGATTCTTGTGATGTGATTTTCATAGAATTTTTAGACGTGGGCCCGAGGGTTGGGTTTGGCCAATTTCAGGAATTTTGGTTAAATTTGATAATTTTCGAGTGGGCTTTGTTCCTTTAGCATATATTAATGATATTAATCTGCTTTTCAATAGATTCGGAGCATTTGGGAGCTGATTCGAGGGGGGAAAAGTATCGCGAATTAGTATTTGGGCCGGTTTAAGGTATGTAATGATTGTAAATCTTGTCCTGAGGGTATGAAACCCCGGACTTCGTATTGTCTCACTATTTTTGGAGTGGCGCACATGCTGGATGACGAGTGTGTGGCGTGCACTGATATGGGGATTGTGACGTGGTCCACCCCGTAGCAACTATTGAGTTGCATATTTGATTCTAAATCATATGATATTTCATGTTTTAAAGATTATTATTATGTTTTGGGCGGAATACCGCATCTGGGTCACGTGCCATGTATTTGTACCTCTTGGGGGCTTTTACTGTTATTCCTCACTGTGTTGACTTGTGATTTACACTTAGCCATATCATGTATAACTGATTTCGAAACTCAATCTTATTTACACTATTTTGAGATATAAAATGATATTTGGGTCGAGTACCCTGTTTTACTGATAGCCCGAGTGAATTTTTGAGAGATTTCTGACTGAGTGTAGCCGAGGGCCTATGTTGTGAGGATGCTATGGGATAGGGCTGCACGCCGCAACATGTTACATTATTCATGATATGTGAGAGGCCGAGATCCTGATTGATTATGCCACGAGATGGCTTGATATTAGCGCTTGGGCTGTTGCAGCCCCTCCGGAGTCTGTACACACCCCTAATGAGCGTAGGTACCTACTGAGTGCGAGTGTCGAGTGTCGAGGGACGAGTGACGAGTGATTGGGAAGCATGAGTGACTGTGAGGTTGCCCGAGGGGCTGATACAGAGTGATGGTGAGGCATGCTGAGTGACTGATTCTGAGGGATGTTATGTCTGGGGGGGGGGGGGGGGTTTATGAAATATGTTTTTTCCCTAGAGGCTATCTATGATATTTATCATTTCTATATTAAATTACCTTGATTTCAATGGAATTTGTGAGAAGGCACATTTCAAATGATATTTTACTGAGATTGATTTTTAAATGTTGCAAGGCATCATATTTGTGTTTTTTTTTCTGAAAGAAGGAGTTCATTCTCTGTGTATTTTATGACTTCTTTTACGTATTGCGTTTCCTTAGACATTATTTACTTTCATTTCTACTGAGTTGGTGTACTCACATTACTCCCTGCACCTTGTGTGCAGATTCAGGTGCTGGATCTGAGCGGTAGCTGTTTTCACATTCTCATGGAGTTTTGTTCGGGATTTTGAGGTATCTGTTTGGCGTCCGCAGCATTCCCTCCTTCCCTCCTTATCCTATTATTTGATATCATTTCCTAGAACTGGTTGTAGTAAGAAAATAGTAGTACGTGGTATTATTTGTAGATGCTCATGACGGTTGACTCTAAGTTTTGGGGCAGTGTATAAACTATATTATTCGTTTTTGTTGCTTTAAACTGCTTAATAAGAAAAATTTTGTGGAATATCGAATAGTTTCAAATTTAAGAGAAAGTCATTACGTTGTTTTCCGGGTGGATTGGCTAGCCTAGTATCATGATAGGCACCATCGCGGCTGGCTTCGTATTTGGGGTCGTGACAGCCACAAAAGTATTTATTGATATTAGAATGGATTTGCACGCCGCAACTATTTTAATTTATATTGGGATTGGGTTGCGCACCACAATATTATTTGTTAGTGATGTCCGGTTATGATATTTGCATGTACTTCTTGATTATTGTTTCCTTCATAGAAATAGTTAAAATGTTATGTCTTGTTTTCCATGTCTATTAACTTATCCCATAGCTCTCTAGTTGATGCTCTTACAATTATTTGACATATCTCCTGCCTTACCTTTTTTCTGCTTATTATCTACACAGGTACATAGTAAGTGAGTATCTTTTACTTAAAACCTCGTCACTACTTCACTGAGGTTAGTCACGGTACATACCGAGTACATGAGGTTGATTGTACACATACTACACTCTGCACCATGCGTGTAGATCTTAGAGTTGTGTAGTTTTAAAAGACGAAGCCTTGCGTTGAAAACTACATCTTATTCGTGGTAGTTTAGGATTTAGGTTATGTTTATGTATGTGTGTGTGTGTGTGTGTGCATATATATATTGTTAATGATTTCTCTGTTTAGTTGTAACTTATATTGTTTAGCTGACCTAGCGAGTTGGGTTAGGTATTATCATGAGTAGGTGGATTTTTGGTGGTGACATAAGTGTAAAGTGGCTTAACCTTGAATAATTTGTTAAAATTACCTATATGTCTTAAATGGTTCCACCACAAGCGACTACCTAGTGCATTTTCTACCATGCTTCATATCTAATCGAAAAACCGATTTTAAGTCTATCTGACAACATGAATTTAATCTATGTCACGACCAGAAAACTCAACACGTCATGATGGCACCTATCACAGCACTAGGCAAGACGACAAACGACAATTAACTACGTATTTTCAAATTGAAAGAAAGATGAAACATGATTAAAAATAATAACTCTCATAAACAGTCGATAAGAAATGTTGCGACTCAAATACAAAATTCCCAAAATCCGGGTGCCACAGAGCACATGAGCATCTAAATGACAATACAATCAAGACTTCAAATAGAACTGTGTAGAAAGGTATAACAACGCTAAATAAAGGAAAAGAAGAAGGGTTGAAGTCTGCAGACGCCAAAGCAACTGCCTCAAAATTCTCCAAGCAGATGAAGCTCCAAATCTTGTAGTCGACGTGCTTAGAAGCACCTGCATCTGCACATGAAGTGCATAGCGTAGTATGAGTACAACCGACCCAATGTACTCAATAACAGGGCTAACCTTGGGCTTAAAGCAGTGACGAGCTCAGAAAGGTACTATCCAATCTAGATAATAAAAACATAGATATGACCGGAAAATTTCAATAGTAACTGAGAGAAAATCTTATATTCAGTTTGTAGACAATAAAGAAATATAGACAGGGTTTCAAGTATTTAACAGTTGATCTCAGAACGGATAGATATGCCAAGTATGACTAATATGAAGTATGTTACGTATCACTATCTATATGTCAAGTATGCATGTTAACAGTAATGCAACAGAGTGATAAAGTGATATAGTCACAATCTCAGAGTACTCAATCTCACTCAGCATGCTCAATCACTCGGTACTCCCAATCACTCAATACCGCGTTCGTGATGCATGAACAACCAAAGATATACGATCGTAAACCATTTCTCACGATCGCAAAAAGCAACTCGCAAGTCGCCCAATTAAGACTCCGCGAACGGGAACCTTCCCACGCAATCGCAAATAAGGAAACCAGATCAGAACTCCAAAAATTCCACAAAGCCAAAAATGAAGTCGAACTTGATCTGAATCACATCCGAGGCCCCCTTGGACCCCATCCAAACATACCAACAACTCATAACACACGATAAGAGCTTAGTCGAAGCCTCACATATCATCAAACAACATCAACATCACGAATCATACCCCAATTCAAACCTAATGAAACTAATGAATTTTCAACATCAACAATCGATGCTGAAACTTATCAAACCAACTTTGATTGATCTTAAAGTTTGAACACAAACCATAAATGACACAACAAACTTATTTCGATTTCCAGAATAAAAATTCGAGTTTGATAACGACAAAGCCAACTCTCGGCCAAACTTCTCAACTCTCCAATCTTTAGCTTTTCCAACGTTCGCTAATTAAAGACAAAATCATCTATGGACCTCCAAATCAATACCCGAATACACTTTCATGTTCAAAACCACAATACGGAGCTATCAGAACCATCAAAACTCCATTCCGAAATAATTTACATATAAGTCAACATCCGGCCAACTCTTTTAACCTGAGCTTCCAATCTTGGGACTAAATGTCCCAACTCGCTACGAAACTTCCTCAGAATTAAACCAACCACCCCAGAAATGGGGCTACAATACTCAAAAGAACTGGCCAAGTCGTTACAATCTAACAATAATTTAGTTTTAGAATGTGTTTGCTGATCCTCAAAAAAGAAAATAGGATTATTGATTTTGAACAAAGGATGCCCTAATTCTATTACATCTGCTCCAAGTTATATGGCAATCTAAGGATGCCCTAATTCTATTACATCTGCTCCAAGTTATATGGCAATCTTCCATTTCGATACATTTCGAGTCGCTAGAAACCATTCTATTTCAGTCAAATTATTCAAGTTTCAATATACAAATTCATTAAACTATTCAAAATTTCAAATTTTGTGCGACGTTTTGATGTTTTATCAAAAGAATATATAATTTTTTCATTCAATAACTTACTTATTTCTTGTTAGATTTTTATTAAGAAAATTCAAAACTCAATATTAAGTTTCAAAAATTATGTTATCAGTAGACGTGCCGATTAGATTCGAATCAAATCCTTTCTAAACATATATAGTAAGTGATATGAATTTTATTTTTTATTTAGCGAAACAAAATAAGCCTCCTATTAATTTTAGAAATAACGAAAATCTCCTTGTTACTTGATTATTGTATTTTAGGAACTTTCTTATCGTGAGTCTCTATCATCACGATTGCCAATAGCAACAACTTATATGTCCAAATTTACCCTTTTATTATTTTCATAGGTATTTAAAAGTTATAGGTCAAATAATAAAGGAAAGGAGGGCATTTTAATAAAAAATTTGTGATATTTGATACCGTTAAATCTTTATCATCTAATGGGGGTTAATTTTGTGATATTTGATGCCATTATATAGACATGTTATTACACCACATGTCTATATAATGAAATATATTTGGGTGTCAATTGATTTATGGACTTATAACCTACTCAGATGCATCGTCGAATATTAAAAATAAAACGTCTCGACTTATATCAATTAATCTGTTATAATTGATTCATCGACTTATAACCTAGTGATGAATGAATGTAATTCATTAACTCTGTTATAATACAAATAATGAATACAGTAGCATATACTATAACATGCTATATATGTAGTTAAAGTAGCACGAAGTGTGTGTGTTATATATATACACACACTAACATATACTAAAACAAGTTATATATACGTTATAGTATTACATTGAAGTGTCTTTGTGTATGTGTCTATGTATCTATATAAGAACATGAAGCGCTAGGAACACACGGTCGGGTTATAGGGATTGATACACTTTTAAATTGATTCCATTGACTTATAACCTACTCAGATGCATCGTTGAATATAAAAAATAAAACGTCTCGACTTATATCAATTAATCTGTTATAATTGATTCATCGACTTATAACCTAGTGATGAATGAATGTAATTCATTAACTCTGTTATAATACAAATAAAGAATACAGTAGCATAAACTATATAATGCTATATATGTAGTTAAAGTAGCACGAAGTGTGTGTGTTATATATATACACACACTAACGTATACTATAAAAAGTTATATATACGTTGTAGTATTACAGTGAAGTGTCTGTGTATGTGTATGTGTGTGTGTGCCTCTCTCTCTCTCTCTCTCTCTATATATATATATATATATATATATATATATACATATGCAAGAACATGAAGCGCTAGGAACACAGGGTCGGGTACTTTTAGGGATTGATACACTTGTAAATTGATTCATCGACTTATAACCTACTCAGATGCATCGACTAAACATTCATGGGATATTGGTTGCCTTTGGGAATGGCGTGACACTATCTATTCATCTATGAAAAGTGAGTGGAATTTTAGTTTGCATGAGGTGGATAACGCTACTTTAAATTGGATTCCGCACAAGTATTACCTTGCTCTCAATAGTCTGGCGAAAGCAACATATCGTGCAGTTATGAAGGAAGGGACAGAGGAACACAAATACGATCGAACAGAGCGCAAATTCTCTATAATTGCTTTGGTCAAGGGAGACAAGGAAAAAGATACTGCAGTATTGATAGCCATTTTGGTAAAGTCATTTCCTATAATTTTGCCCGGAGGAAGATGAAAATAATTCTTGACTTGGAATTGCCGAGTGATATTCAAGGAGATGTATGTTGCAATTGCCTTAGTTCGTACCAGTATGTTCAAACTCTGTCTTCTGTTTGACAGTGTAGTTTTTCTTCCAATAGCTACAGTTTGGGTGTTAGCATGAAATATGCTAAGAGGAACAACGTCTTCATTTATGTTGAATGATTAAAACTGAACTTTTGCTCCAAAATTTGTAATGAACCCATAAAGTATTATAGACTAGTAAAAGTAACTCCTCTTGGCTCTGTTCGCTCAATTTGCTGCTACATAATAGGTCAGAATAAATGCAAAATTTTGTACAAGTTCCACAGCACCAGTGAAAACTAACTGTGACTCCATTGTTGATACAGTACTAAATATGTATTTCATTACGATCCGAAATCCCAATCAATCGGAAACTTGATGGTGCCTAATACCGCTTGCTAAGCAAGCTAACACACAAGAAAAAGTACGAAAGAACTATAACTTAGGACAAACAAAAAGGTAGTAATATGTTGTAAAGCAACTCAAAAATATGTATAGTAAGTCTAAGATCAATATTAATTTTTAACAATCCCAAGATGTGGAGTCACAAGTACACGAGCTTCTAAAGTTAACAAAATACACTATTTTTAAGGAGATGCAATACTATCTGGAAAGTAGAAACAATAAAACAGAAATGGAAAGAAGACTCTATGGCATGCGATTGAGATGCAGCTCTACCTCGAGTTGTCCATGTGGTATCCGCTAAGCACCTATCGAGATTCCGCTGGTACCAATGATTGAATGCTTACGAGAAGTCAGAAGTGTAGTATGAGTACAACTGATCTAATATACACTGTAATTGTCGATCTCAACCCCGATGAGCTGGTGACGAGGTTAAGATAAGACACCTACAAATAAACTTGTGCAATTATAATACCAAGAAGTATGAAATAAGAAGTAAAGTACAAAGTATAAAGTAGGATAATAACATATGAAAAAGACAATATGTATGAAAGTGAAGGAACATAAAACAGAAAAATTAAGGGAAAATTTCACTGTGTAAACCACAACTCATACTTTTACAACAACTATAAAAATCCTTTCAAGAATTAGACTAAGAAATCACAAGGTCAAGTCAACAATCCAAATAACGAAGTAAGGAACAATGAAACCAACAAACGACACGACAACACCCTTCGTGCTTTTACTCTAATTCTCACATCGTAATTTAATAGCAAGCACGAAAACACCTTTCGTGCATATCCTCACTTCCATTCGTCCAATGATATCAATATATGAATAAAGCATTGTAACAACCTTCATGCATATTCACTCTACCTCACAAACACGGAAACACCCTATGTACATTTATATCTTCCTCATCAAGATTCACATATAACACAGTACCAAGTAATTTGGGAAGCATAAACAACGTCAAAAGTAACATTTGAACATAAGTCATATGAGAATTAACCAACACTTTTGCAGCAACAACCAATCAATGATTCAACGATCTCAATGCCCAATTTCTCAATAAGCTCAACATAAGAAACAACACGAATACTAGACATCAAAGAGATTCATAATTAATCTGAAGTATGGAAGGCATAATACACATAGTAACATGGCACAGATAAGGGTAATTATACATGCATGCTTATCACATGGCCAACGCATTTACACTCATCGCCTTGTCTATACGACACCCCCCGACACATAGATGCTGTAGAAAATGGACTTAATTACACTCTAATTCTCTCAATTATGGTTAAGAAATATACTTACCACTTTCTGGGACAAGATCAACAATCCAACACTGCATTCCTTTTGGAACAAAACTCTAAACCAGTCGAATCTAGTTAATTTTTATTTGATTAAGTCAAAACAAGCTTCAGAAACTACCCGAATATGAAAAATGTTCAATTATAATATAATTGGAAAGGTCAACAAAAAGTCATCCCGCGCCCACATGGTCAAAATTCAAAATTAAGACAAACTTTTGATTACCCATTATCCCCGAGCCCGGACATGTGATTTGTTTCGCGATTCGACCTCAATTTAAGGTATACATATT
Organism: Nicotiana knightiana; assembly: GCA_005239525.1. NCBI lineage: Eukaryota > Viridiplantae > Streptophyta > Magnoliopsida > Solanales > Solanaceae > Nicotiana > Nicotiana knightiana. The sequence continues at coordinate 28,882 of ML392464.1, read as the reverse complement.
AATTCTACAAAATCCTTATTTTCTATCCAGAATTCCCAATTTCTACTCTATAAATCATAGATTTGATAGTAAAGTTCATGAAAAAGTAATAGAAATTGAATGGAAAAAAGTTAATGTTACTAACCTATGAATTTGAGAAGAAATCTCTCTCCAAAAGTTTCCTATATGGAGTCCAGGTCTAAAAAATGGTGTAAAATTAGCTAAGTCCTGAAATCCCAATATTTTACCAGCTGTAGATATCGTAATTGCGATCTGTTGTTTACAATTGCGATCTCTTGTTTATAATAGTTCCCCCGGTGTTAGATGTCCATGAACTACCTGATCTAGAGTATGGGCAACGGGAGTCTGAGCACCTCCCCGAGCCTAAGAAGTGGCTGGTGCGGTCTAAATTGAAACCGCCTAAGAAAGGCTAGTACATACAATTAATATATGTGCCCAAGCCTCCTGAAGGCCCAGAATCACAATGGGCACACTGATGCCTGAACTGGTCCCACCTGCTCAACCACATTTGGGATCCGCTCCTGAGCTGGAGCAACTGGTAGATCTACAATTGTTGTTGTAGGTGTTGTACGAGCTGCACCTTGGCCTCTACCAAGTCGTGGGCACTCGTGGCCCTAGCTGATGGTACTGGTGGCCATTCATTCGATCTGGTAGCACGTGTCCTCACCATCTGTGAGAGAATAAAATAGCAGAAGTTTAGTTTCCGGAATCAAAAAATCCGCACGACGAGAATACTCAATGATTCGGAAGCCTCTCGAAGATAAGAACAGACATCTCAGTACCGATCCGCAAGACTCTACTAAACATGCTCATTACTCGTGACACCTGTGTAACCTAGGCTCTGATACCAACTTGTCATGATCCCAAAATACAACACGTCGTGTTGGTGCATATCACAATACTAGGCAAACCGACACAATTAACTACGCATTTTTAAATTGAAAACAGGTTAAAATAGGTTTAATAGTTATAACTTAGGAAATATTGCAACTCAAATACAAAATTTCCAAAATTCATGTGTCACTGAGTAAATGAGCATCTAAATGAAAATACAGTCAAAACTTCACATACAACTGTCCGGAAAGTTAGACCAGTACTAAATAAAGGAAAAAAGGATAGTCGAGGTATGTGGATGACAAAGCAGCTACCTCTAATTCTCCAAGAAGATAAAGCTCCAAATCTAGCAACCGTCGTGCCTAGAAGTACATGAATCCGCAGTAACGAGTTTAGAAAGGTACAGTCCAATCAACATAATAACAACATAGATATGATAGGAAAATGACAGTAATAACCTAGAGAAAATCTCATAATTAGTTTATAGACAGTACATAAATGTAGACATGCTTTCAAGTATTTAGTAGTTTGATCTCAACACAGATAGATATGCCAAGTATGACTAATATGAGGTATGTTACATCTCGATATCAACATGCCAAGTATGCATGTAAACTAAAATGCAATATTGTTATAAATCCATATACTCATACTCTCGGAGTATTCAACGTCACTCAGCACGCACGATCACTCAATACTCCTTATCACTCAACACTATCAATTACTCAGCACTCTCAATCACTCAGCACTCTCAATCACTCGGCACTCGTACTCAGTAGTTACCTGCCTTCACTGTTGGTATGTCAGACTATGGAGAGGCGAATCCTGCCCAAGAGCTAATATAAGCCAATCATGGCATGAATCAATAAAGCATGTTGCGGCGTGCATCCTTATCCCATAAATATCACTTATAATCAGGCCATCGACCTCACCCATTCATCATCCTCTCCGGTCTCTCGGGCTCTCAAATCTCATGACAATCAGCCCAAAAAATAATAATATGATGTAACAATATATGACAACAGAGACTAAGATATGATATGCAAATGATAGATGTGACTGCGTACATAATTGCAATTTAAGCAAATAATTCAATCAACAGAAGTGGACTTTGTGGGTCCCTACAGAGCGAGCATATAGTCTAAGCATGATTTCTAACATGGATTATAGCTCAATTACTCTAACAAGTAGGAGTTTCATGAATATCAACAAGGTTTGATAACTGCATGGTACAACGGAATCAACCGAGTCAGAATTACCACAATGCATGCCCACACGCTCATAACCTAGCATGTGCATCACCTTAACATTAACCACATAACAAGTATTTCAAGGATTCATACCCTTAGAACCAAGTTTAGAAGTATTATTTACCTCAAACCGTGCAAATCCTTACACCAATAAGCCCTTGCCTCGCGAATCAGCCGTCGTACGACTCGAATCTAGTCACAAACAACTTAATATAATCAACACAAGCTATAAGAATCATTTACATATGATAAAGTTAGGTTCTTTAAAATAAGTAAAAAAGACAAACCCAGGCCCACGTCTTGGAATCCGATAAAATTAGCAAAATTCAAACACTCATTCAACAACGAGTACAACCATACTAAAATTACTTCATTCCGATCTCATCTCGATCTTCAAATCCCCATATTATAGTTTATGATGTTTTTACAATTTTTCACAATTTTTCTAACCTAAAACACTAATTAAATGAAAATACTGATAGATTCATATATATTAACCAAATCCGAGTTAGAATCACTTCCCCCAATTGACTCCTTGAAAATCCCTCCAAGAATCACCTGAATCCAAGCTCAAAGTCCAAATGTGGAATAATAATCTAACCTTCGTTTTTGAAATTATATATTCTGCCCAGTTGTTCTTCTTCGCGATCGTGGAAAGTTCCTCGCTATCACGAAGAATAAAAATATGCTTCCCTCAAAATACTCTGCCTGAACACGAACAAACAATCAAGAAAGATCTTCACACAATATCAAACCTACGCGATTGCGATCTCCCTCACGCGATCGCAAACAACAAATACATGGACTTTCAAGGTCCCCCTTTCCTTCTTCACGGACGTGACCCAACACGTGCGATGCATGAACAACCAAAGATCTGCGATCGCAGGCCATTTGTCGCAATCGCTAAAAACAACTCACAAGTCGCGCAATTAAGCCTTCACGATCGCAAACCTTCCTTCGCGATCTCGAAGAAGGACACCAGATAAGAACTCCAAAAATTCCACAATCCAAAAACGAAGTCGAACTTGATCCGAATCACACTTGAGGCCCTCGGGACCCCATCCAAATATACCATTAAGTGCTAAAACATGATAAAAACTTAGTCGGGGCCTCAAATCACATCAAACAACATCAAAAGCATGAATCATATCCCAATTCAAGCCTAATGAAACTAATGGGTTTTCAACATCAACAATCGATGCCGAAACCTATCAAACCAACTTTGAGTGATCTCAAAGTTTGCACAAAAATCATAAATGACACAACATGCCTATTCAAATTTCTGAACTAAAAATTCGAGTTTGATAACGACAAAGCCAACTCTCAGTCAAACTTCTCAACTCTCAAAACTTTAACTTTTCCAACTTTAGTCAATTAAAGACAAAATCATCTACGGACCTCCAAATCAATATTCGAACAATTTTCCAAGTCCAAAATCACCATACAGAGCTATCGGAACCATCAAAACTCCATTTCGAAGTCATTTACATATAACTCAACATCCGACCAACTCTTTCAACCTAAGATTCCAAACTTGGGACTAAATGTCCCAACTCGTTCCGAAACATCTCCAGAATTAAATCAATTACCCCGAAAAGTCACATAACAACAAATGAGCACAGAATAAGCAATGAATAGGTGAATGGGGCTATAATACACAAAACAATTGGCCGAGTCGTTACAATCTAACAATGATTTAGTTTTAAAATATGTATGCTGATCCTCAAAAAAGAAAATATGATAATTGATTTTGAACAAAAAGGATGCCCTAATTCTACTGCATCTACTCCAAGTTATATGGCAATCTTCCATCTCGATACATTTCGAGTCGCTTGACACCATCCTATTTTAGTAAATTTTTCAAGTTTCAATATTCACATTCATTAAACTATTCTCAAATCTCATGCGACATTTAGCATCAAACCTTTTTTCACCCATTTTTATTATTTCTCTCCCCCCCCCCCCCC